>WJSH01004574.1:102721-133523 GCA_009757365.2 Lepidium campestre
TTTGCCGCGGAGCGCGACAATCTCTCACACCCGCTCAACGTTCGACGGCAACTCGAAGCGGAGCTCCTCCTTCAAGCGCCCAGGTCTATAGATTTGTTAACTCTACTGATACTCCTCCTCTTTCTCCTTCGGTTATTTGGATTTTGCGTGCTAGGGTTTTTGAAATCAGTTTCAGATCACTTCCATTTGTGATCCAATTTCATTGTCTCACAAAATTTTCCTATTTGCTCCGGTAGGTAACGATCCTACCTCGGTTCTGCATCGCCGTGAATTTTTGAATTGGGGTCTCGGACTTGAAAACCAAGAGGATTTGAAAATTTCTGGTTCCCTCGAACCGGAATGTTACTTTATGATATTATGGTTTACAGAAAACCAGAGCATGGTGACTGATCTGTGTCTCCTTTTTTTTTGGTTGTTGCGTAAAGCTTGTAGTTGCAGAGACTGAAGGTAAGCAATGGAATCAATGTCGCCAATATCGTGCCCTACTACTCCTCGTTGGAATCAAGACAGGCCATTCCTCACTGGTCGCTTCCATCAGGTGTTCGATCTTTAGATGTGCTTGATTTTGTTCTCAAATTCTTTCGAATCATATTTAAATTCGACTTTGGAAAAAAAAGAGAAACTTTTTTTGACAATGGGTGTTAATTATCTCAGGAAACGAGGGCAAGCTCCACAAATCCTAAGCGGTTTTCTTTAGACTCGTCTAGGTATTCTGACAATTGTATGCTACAAATTAATTATTCAACCTCCCTATTCAATATTCTCCAAAAAGTCACTCCTCTTTTTGTTTGTGTTTTCTACTTTCAGCAACTCTGGAGTAGAGCAGGCAATTGGCTGCTATGACACACCAGTTCAGGTTTGTGTATTTTTACAAAGCAAGTGTGTCCTTTTTTACTTAGCTTCCATTTATTCTGTGAGATTGTTAGCCTGTAACCCTGAAACTGCTAGTGAGATCCTTATTAGGTTGGGTTTTGAGGAGTATAATTCTTACAACTTGGCATAATTGTTGATGAACATGGCTTCTTGTTTTCGTGGCATGGAGTAGGGTAATTGATCTGACACAAAATAATTATGAAACTTGCTAGCCTAGGTCGAGATGTGGTGTCATCTCTTCTGTTATGTTCATTTTAATTAAAATAAAAATTGTTCCTTTTGGCCTGCAGGAACTTATTGTCATTGATGATCTCTTGTCCGCTTTGGTTGGAATTGAAGGGAGATATATAGCAATTAAAAGATTCCATGGGAAGGAGGATGGTATAGCTTTCCAGGTTGATCCATCAATGGATCTGGCACTACAGGCAAGTAGTACTTGGTTCTTATCCCAAACATTCAATTAAGATGGCCTACTGTAATCAACTGCAGAAAACCTGTGATTTCTAACCATGTATGATCTGTTCTTTTTGGAGCTACGTTTCTCAACTAAACGCTGGAGTTAGCCCATATTTACAAAGTCTTTACATTTTGAGACTGTTATATCGATACTTGCACGGTGTTTCTTCTTTATGTATTTTAATGGAAGTTGATGCTGTGTGATTTGAAAGTAAAAGGCATTCAATTGGTGCTCTGAACTGCTTGAAAGTTTAATCTTCTCCGAAGTCCATCCCAATGGGTACATGCATTACTATTTATGTCGTAGAAAGGTTCTCTCTCTTTTGTGCAAGGATTAAAGGATACGATAAGAGATTAACATTGTAAGGCTTATGCTAATTAGCTCTTCTGAAATATTGACTGATGCAAATAATATTGCAGGAATTGGCAAAAAGGATATTCCCTCTGTGTGAGTGTTATCTCCTGATTGACCAGTTTGTGGAGTCAAGCTCGCAGTTCAAGAACGGGCTAGTTAACCATGCTTTCGCAGCTGCACTCAGGGCACTTCTTCTTGTATGTGATATAGGTTGCTAGCTTTGTGGCATTGTTTGTTGAGATATTGTTCTTTCCCTTTCAGTTTCATGTGAAAGATTTTGCGAAATGGATATGAATTCCTCAAACCAGAGTCAATCTGGAGGAATTACTCAGTTAACTAGTAGCATGAACTTGGAAAGCTCATTTTAGAATGCATTTCTGAGTGTGCATATATGCATACCTAGGAATATCTAAGATGGCGCATATAGTTCTTTCTGCCTTTTTTGTTCCAAGTTCTTGCCGTCTCAGTAATCCCTCTCTGTATAAATTTGTGGAGTTTTGTGTCGAACCAATGTCAATTGCTCTGTTTGGACTGAATGATGTTATTTTCTGTTAGCACTAAGGTAATTGACAGCATTCTTTGATAATGCTAAAAGTATTAACCATCCTTTCTTTTACCAGGATTACCAAGCCATGGTGGCTCAATTGGAGCATCAATTTCGACTTGGAAGACTTTCTATCCAAGGATTATGGTTTTACTGTCAGGTCTGTCTTTCTTCAGATAATTTAACCTACAGGTTCCGTAAAAAGTATTCGGATTGATTGTTTTTTCGTATATCAGCCCATGATGGTATCCATGCGCGCATTGGCTGCAGTAGTTCAGCAGGCTTCAGCAAAGCATTTTGTGGGTTCTGGTGTTCTTAATCTCTTGCAGAGTCAGGTAGATTCTTGCTTCGTACAAAATACCTTTTGAATATTTTGTGTGCTGGAACTAGCTTTCTTATTATATGTCCTAATCTTGAAGACTGTCATGCCTAGGCTAAAGCAATGGCTGGTGATAATTCAGTGAGGTCATTGTTAGAGAAAATGACCGAGTGTGCAAGCAACGCATACTTAAGCATATTGGAAAGGTTGATTTCCCATGCCTCTTTTCTTTCTTGCTTTTAACTAAACTCATAGCAAAAGAAAAATAAGGTTGTGCTGTCTCTGCCCCTTCCCCTTTGTTATTGTCACAGATGCGCTAAGTCCAACCTGTGGCTATATTTTCCGTAGTTTGTTACCTTATTTGCTAGATAGCTCATTGTATTCACAGATGGGTCAACTGACAAAATTTAATGTTTGATTAAGGTGGGTCTATGAAGGGATCATTGATGATCCGTACGGGGAATTTTTCATTGCTGAGAACAGGTCTCTTAAAAAGGTATTTCAATTTTTTCACAGCTCACCTGCACAACTGTCAATTGCTTAATTTTACAATTCCAAGTTTTTCGTACAGGAGAGCCTCAGTCAGGACTCTGCGGCTAAATATTGGAGCCAAAGATACAGCCTAAAGGATACTATTCCTGGCTTCCTTGCAAACATCGCTGCAACAATATTGACCACAGGGAAATATCTGAACGTTATGAGAGAATGTGGGCACAATGTTCAGGTATGATTGTGTATGAATTTATCTTGTAATTTATGCAATTAACGGTATTTGTTAATGGAAATGACATTTACTGATTTTTTTACAGGTTCCCATCTCAGAGAGATCTAAGTTAACAATATTTGGTTCAAATCATCATTATCTTGAATGCATAAAAGCTGCTCACGAATTTGCCAGTATAGAGCTTGTGAATCTCATCAAGGATAAGGTAATAAATTGTGTTATGATAACTGCTTCTTTGATGTTCGTCCTCATAAATACACCTTCCTGACCGTCAGTATATAATTCAGTATGACCTCATTGGAAGGCTTCGATCGATTAAGCATTATCTTCTTCTTGACCAGGTATGCTGAATATATCAATGTGAAAAGTTTGTAATTGAGTTGTTTTGTTCTGTCATTGATTATCAGCTGTTTAGTTTCTAATTATTGGGGGTACCCCAATGGAATGAATTACAGGGTGACTTCTTGGTCCATTTTATGGACATTGCGCGAGAGGAGCTGAACAAAAAAGTGCATGATACATCTGTTGAAAAGTTGCAGGTACTTTTAAAGCACGGTCAAAAGATTAGACCAAGTTTCCTACCATTATTCAATCCTTAGGGCTCTCTTGCTTGCTGGAATCTGAATTAATGTGTACTATATAGTCTTTGCTAGATCTTGCTCTACGGACTACAGCAGCTGCAGCAGATCCTCGCCACGAGGACTTGACTTGTTGTGTGGTGAGCAGTCAATTTTTCTTTTCCTAGATATGATCGATTACATAATTTGTTCTTACTTTGTGTTCATATCTTAGGATCGAGCTTCATTGCTTACGACTTTGGGAATGCACAAGGATCTTGATAGCAATAATATAGAGGACCCAGTGAGCATCACTGGTCTAGAGACATTTTCCTTAAGCTACAAGGTCTGCTCCTTTCTTGCCTTTGTCTGCACCTACTTGTAATTCTATCTGTTTTGTTCGTCGTGATATATTTTAATAATTCCACACCCTGAAGACTTTTAGTGATTTTGATAGATAGCTACAAAGTCGCTTGTAGATTCATCATTCATACTTGCATAGTAATTTACGAATGCATATACGATTGGCTCTTCAATTGTTTGATATGTTGGTTGTGGCTTTGTGTTTTAGGTTCAGTGGCCACTATCTATTGTCATATCAAAGAAAGCCCTGTCAAAGTACCAGTTAATCTTTCGCTTTCTTTTTCATTGCAAACATGTGGAACGCCAGCTTTGTGGTGCTTGGCAAATACATCAGGTATGGATTAGTATTATACTGATAATTGGAAAGAAAAATTGTTTCTTACAAAACCTGTTTAATCGATTTGCTTCTCGAACAAACTGCTGTGAAATTGTACAGGGGATTCGGTCTATGAACACTAACGGTACAGCAATTCGTAGATCGTCACTTCTCTGTCGTAGCATGCTTAAATTCATCAGTAGCCTTCTACATTATCTTACATTTGAGGTAAGTCGTGAATTTTTTGCTTGTTATGTTTTCCTTAAGCCTTTATGTTTGCTAATAGAATGGGATTTGATGTTTAGACTAAATATCATGATTGTGTATCCGTATTTCTTTTATCCATTGTGATTTTGTTGTATAAGTCTCTGAAAGACTAAATTCTAGAAAGAAGGCACTTTTTGCTACTGTGAACTTCAAGATATCTTGAAATCCAGAGTTATAGATTCTGAAGATACATCATACAAGTACATTACCAATGAACAGTTAAGAGAAATCACACCAGGATTATTTAAAGACATAATTCTTTGGAAGATGACACTTTAGCACATCTTTTGGCTCTCGAATTTTTTCCTATGTTGCTTGCTTGCTTTCATGTGGAATATCTCTTCAGGTTCTCGAACCAAATTGGCATGTGATGCACGATAGACTACAATCCACAAGGAGTGTAGATGAGGTAAGTGTAGAGATCTGCTATATCATAGTTGTAGGGAAAATGTGTGTCATTGAACAATGTGCCATTATCTTACAGGTGATACAACATCACGACTTCTTTCTTGATAAATGTCTGAGAGAATGCTTGCTTCTTCTACCTGATGTCCTTAAGGTTTGTCGATGTTCCCTTTAATGTCATATTTTCTCATGATCACTGTAAATATATGCTTCTCTAATGCGCAATGTTAGCAAACATTCTGAACGCACTAGCAATTGTGTAATGTTTTTAGATGTTTACACTCATCGTTACTGATGTTGCAGAAAATGGAGAAGTTAAAATCAGTGTGCCTACAGTATGCTGCAGCCACACAGTGGCTGATATCATCATCTATCGACATCAATAGCCATTCTCATCTGCAGAAGACCATGATAAAAGATGCAACTGTCACAGAGTCCATATTGTAAGTAATAACAAGGAACTGTTTTCAAGACTCATTTCTTCTCTTTCTTCCGGGAATCATTTTAGATCTTTGAAACCCCTTTATCAACATCTCTACACGCAGTTGCTTTTCAGCGTCATATTACTGTATTGTTCTAATATATCTATCACGCGTTTTAACAGCAATTTTGAAAGGGAATTCAACTCGGAGTTGCAGAGCTTAGGACCAGTCTTGAGCAAAGGCTCCCAGGCTGAACCATACTTGACTCATCTCTCCCAATGGATCCTTGGTGTGTCGAAAGAATGAGAGTGAGACTTCTACTAACGTTATCAAATGATCATCAGCTTGAGGTTGTTATGAGATGTGAGTGTGTTTAGTCATTTCTGTCTTTCCTGTATTTTGTGAATTCCCACGATATAAGAAAAATTCTCAGGCCCTCTTTTTAAGGTTGCATTCAAGATTTGTGTGGTCTCACGGTCACAGCAACTCAAGTATATTCACTGCAAAAGGATCTGTGAATATTTTACTGTGCAACTCCGAAGTAATTTTTTCGACTTTCCTTTTACAATACAGTAATCTCTCACAATAATTTCAGATACATCTGTTTTGCTGGTTAATATACAACAAACAAAATCCAGTTATGCAATACAACAAAAAATAATAAGGTGAGGAAACACTGGAAGAAAAGTTTCAGAAAAGGGAAAAAAATGATTTTGCTTCAGCAGTTGATGCCACACATGGAAGTATCAGGTCCTTTGGTCTTGAGCACAAAAGGATCAATTCTGACCCAAAGCAAAGAGAAGATTGATGCCAACAACACTGACCAAATCACCACAATTGTGGGTGTTCTGTTCTGTCTTCCCATCAAACCTTTAAGGAATGGGTAGAGATGAACAATGACCCAAAAGGAGAAGAAGAGTTTACCAAATAGAGGTCCCCAAGACTGATATCCGTTGTTAATGGCATCTGAGATGCCTGCAACAACGCCAACAATGTTAATGATCAAGACAGTTGTTGGAGGGATGAGCAGTGTTGTCCATTTGAATGCGTAAAGTTCTCCAAAGTCATCATCATCTGTTGCCTTTGAAGTCACTGTGAAGTTTGTGTCAATACCGGCTAAGATTTTAAGGAGACCTTGGACAACCGCAAAGAGATGAGCTGATATTCCTCCAATGACCCAGAACTGCTCGTTTCTCCACCATTCCTCAATGCTCACTCCACTCCATCTCAGTTCCAAGATTCCCGTTACAATGATTGACATGAACAGTGCGATGAAGAAGAGACTAGCAAATGTGCTTATCTGCGAGAAAAATCGAGAAAACAAATAGTTAGCAAAGTTAATACCGCTTTTTTAAACGCTTTTGTCTGATGATTTTACTGACCGGTGGCATGATGAATTTGTCGGTAAGGAGACAGATGGCTGGAAGGATACAGTAGGCAAGAAGTGGTATAGATGTGAACGGGTAGATTGTAGTGTTGACATAAGAAAAACGCTCAAGCCACTTGAGTTTGCCTCCTTTGTAGCCATACCAGAGAGGACTGTGCCGACTGAAAAAGATCTCAACAGATCCAAGTGCCCAACGCAAAACTTGGTTTAGCCTGTCTGATAGATTAATAGGAGCTGAACCTTTGAATGCAGGCCTCTTAGGCATGCAGTAAATAGACCTCCAGCCACGGCAATGCATCTTGAAACCCGTCAAAATATCCTCTGTGATAGAGCCATAGATCCAACCCAGCTGCAATTCCAAGATACACAAAAGTTACTTATAATGACCAGCTTCTAGTGCAAGGAAAAGGTCCTATCTTAGGATTCAGTAATTACCTCAGTTCCCCATTCAGTCTTGTCTTCATAACCGCAGCTTATGACATGGATTGCCTCCTTAAGGAGCACTGCAGGACTTGATGAGGGAGGAACGCCACCATCTTCCATCAAAGTGGAGGTTACAAAGATGGATGATTGCCCGAACTTCTTCTCAAAGTTCATTTCAGACATCAAGTGCTCCTTATCACCTTCGGCTCCTGCTCAAAAATACTATCAGATCTGCAAGATTCCAACATAAACTAAATCTACTATAGGATATGGACAGATGTTATAAGGTTGTTGGGATATTTTACCTCCAAGGGCTGCTACGTCACCATTGGTTTCATTCTTAAAAAATTTCTTATTCTTTCTACGGCGCCCAAAGCAAGGACAACAACCACAGCTCATCATCTTTGGGCGTTTAGCACCCTTTGGTGGTTCATAACCATACAGAGCTTGCCTTTTGAAAACACAACCAGTACCAACATAAACTGGACCTTGGATTCCATCTAGACCTTTCATATTGATCTGTAGCAAACAAAAGGGGTGAGCAAGAGGGTATATTTATCTCATATACTAGAGGTTGAAGAATTGTGGATTGTGTTTTACATCAAAGAAGACTGTGTTTCTGTTGGCGTAACGATCGTTCGTGTCAATACCATCAAACCTTTGAGGGAACTGAACATAGCAGACCTTCTTTCCAATCTGAGGATCCATTAAAAAACACATTGCTTCCCTCACGGCCTTGCTGTTGTTCACATAGTGATCACAATCCAAGTTCAGCATAAAAGGAGCATTTGTGAGTACGCCTGCCACTCGTACCTGACATAAGTATCAGCTTACGTCCAAGACACAGAGATAAGTTTCTTGTTTGATCCAAGGGCAGATCAAAAAAATTACCAGAGCGTTCATGGCGCCAGCTTTCTTGTGGTGCTGAAAACCAGGGCGCTTCTCACGAGATACGTACACAAGCCGAGGAAGCTCGTGGCCTTCGACATCAAATCCTCCGCTGTGGCCAAGGAAAACTTGGATCATACCGGGATGGTCCTTGGTGTTGTTCCCTGGCCATGGCGTTCCATCTTGCATGATCCAACCTTCTAGAGGAACCTTTGAGGCCTTTGCCACAAGAGCGTTGATCCTGACCTTGAACTCCTCATATTCTCTCTGCCACAAGACAATATTACTTACGGAGTTTAGAATATAGTGAAAAGCTGGATTGTGGTATAATTAGATTTCAAGTGATATACACTGACCTTCATGGCTCGACGTTCCTTAACAAACGTTGGGTGTACTTTGTCCTTGAGATAATCAATTTTTAACGTGAAGTACATCTCTGGTGCCCGTGGCTCTATGGAGAATTTCTTACAGAAGGGAACCCATTTTCTAGCAAATTCCGCAGTCTCCGAGAGAGATTCGAATGTGAGCATTGAAGCACCATCATCAGAGACGTAGCAGGAGATTTTCTCAACTGGGTAATCCATGGCCAAGATTGACAGCACAGTGTTGGATGTGACGAGGGGAGGCTCCTTCAACGGGTCCACCGTACTGACAAAGACATCTACAGGGGCAAGCAGATTTGGTTCACCTTCTCTCTCATACCTAAATAAACAAGAAATATTTATATACACACTCCAACTTCATAGATTTAAGGCTCATACTTGAGAATTTGTGGATTTTACCTGAGGGAAAGCCGATCTAGATAGGTCTCACGTTCAATGGGGAACCACTTGGGGAACTGATCAAGAATCCAAGAGACAGCGAACCAGATTTCACAGATCACAGAGGTCAGCCATAACCCCAGAGCATCGTGCACTGGGTTCAAGAGCCTATACCGTAGAAAAACAGCTAGAATAACAAGCCTAGCAACGATGACCATCCGATATGGATTTATCTTGCCTGAGGCAATGGGCACTTTCCGCGAGAGTGGTTGCCGTGCCTCATCGATACTGCAGCCATTTCCAAACAAAATCCAAAAGTTTGTAAGCATGAATCCGAATCATATAAATCTGATGTCTTAAACAAATGTCTGTGGAGGCATTACAGTCCCATCTCAGGATCATCATCTGGTTCTGGCCCAATATTTCCTTGCTGGAGCTTCCAGTCACCCATTCTTTCCCGCCATCCTCCCTCCTTCTTGTTATCCCATCTCTCACTCCCTACATCATTGAAATTACACACAGAGAAACGAAAAGGAAAATAATGGTGTTGTTAGAAATCTCTACTTCAGTTGCTTTTTGCTTGCACTAATTTTCATATTAAATGCGCCTGAAATTCGCTAAAAGAAGCAGTTCTTTCTAAAACAAGGCTCTGCTAATAATGTCATATAAAAATGTAAGAGCCAAAAGCGCACATATTCAAATATACGTGACCCTAATCATCACTGTGAGACGTCCACGATATCTTTATGTGCAAACTAATGCAATGATAACTTTTATATGTGTATAAACACATGTTATGAAATGTCTAAGTTTTTATGCTTAACAAAAATGTTTTGTCTTGTGGTACAACAAATTACAGCAAGTTACAGAGGACGATGTACAGAGAGACTCACCAGCTTCAGAAGATGGATATGGGTGCATACGCTGATGAAGCCCATGTTCGCCATTCCCATACCCTCCTCCAATTGGGAACTCTCCACTTACCTGAAGAGAGGCAAAAGATGTCTTTAAGAATTAGAAAAAGTTGATCTTATACGAAAAAGGAATCCTGTAAGGTCTCTATTTGTTGTACCGGTCTACTATGTCCACCGGCTATAACAGGTGGGAATCTCCCGTTCTCATCATCCTCAGGGCCTCTTCCATAGCTCATTTTCCCGTAAAGCATGGCCTCAGCAGAATGCTTCTGCTTGTCTTGCTCATGCTCGATATTAAACTCGTACTCAATATCATCAATATCCTCTTCATCCTCATCTCCTTCCACTCTTGGACTTCCTTCAGAAACCAAAAAACAGAACAAAAGAGATCAATCTGCAAGTTCAGCCTAAAAAAGCTACCTTTTTAATTTCGTTCAGGCATTTTGTCAAACAACATTAAAGCGTATATTACTTACCTCTAAGACGCTTGTAACGAGTCTTACACTGAGGACAATTCTGTGTCCCTTCTCTCCTCTCATACTCATAACAAGGCCTGCACGCAGGAAAACCACACTCATTGCAGGCTACAAACAGGTCTCCTTCTACTGTTAGACCAATCTGATCTCCACATATCTCACAAAACTGTCCATCCAGATTCTTCAGAGGCTTCGGCTGTAATTACCCAGAAAAGCTTCAGTTTTGTTGAAGACAATACACTCGCGTTTATTCTAATAATTTCCAAGAAACAAAACATGATCCTGACAATCAAATATTCTAAGATCTGTCTACAAACAAGTTTCAAACGTCATACTGTATTTCTTGGCTCTATATATACATTATTCTTGAATTACATTACCCACTAAACCTGATTAAAAACTTAATCCAAAAAAAACACTAAACCTGGTTTGGTGGTTTAATTAACCCTGATTAGCTCTATCTAACTATGCTATAAACAGTCAAAAATAAAAAACCTTAGCATACAATTTTATTACAATAATATTAACTTTAGAGAAATGGGTTAATTAATAATAAAAACCTCTTCATGATTGTGAATAACGACAAGTTCGTTACGGTTATGCGAACCGGCGACTAGACCGGCGTTGGCTTCCATAGCGGTGGCCGGAGATTAGCAGCTACCGACGTCGTGGAGAGTGAAAGCACAAATCGGAGATCAGACAATTCAAAGTGAGACATAAGAAGTTTGGTTTTTATGATCAATGAAAGCTTATAATTTCTCTCTCTGTATGGTACATAGTTTGTTGTAGAGTCTCCATTGCCTTCAAGCTAAGCTTTCGTTTATATTAATATATATAAAATAAAGAATAAAATTTTGAAATTCGTCTAACTGCAACAAACTCAACTCACATCTATCAGCTGATATGTCTTGCTTTCATCGTCGCGGTTTCATGTCACACTCTCATTTTACGTACTGTCTTAATCTCATTCCTTACGTTTTAAATGTACCAATTATCTTATTCAAATAATTATATTCTAATCTGAGCAGTGATAAAATAATTGAAGTTTCCAAAACTATGTTCGATATGAAGATAATTTATAAATCATGTACTAATGAAATTATATTAAAAAAAAAAAAACAGAAATACTCTGGTTTTAATAAGAGGGTTTGATGAGTAGAGTGAAAGCCAAGTTACGTTCGCTGTCCTTATTAGGTAAGTATTCTGAATACATAAGCTAAAGAGAATTTAAAGACCAGAATTTGGGATTGAGCTTTTTCAATCTCTTTGACTATCATGTGTGTAATTTCACTCTTGTACATGTGTTACCACACAAATAGTTAGAGCTAGGCTTAAGCTTCTTGTTTACACATGAGTTTCATAAATCCCTTTCTCAAATCCAAAATTTATTGAATTTTATATATTAGGCTAGACTATTAAATTATTCATAATCTGAAAAGAGTTAATCCAAAATAATCAAAAGTATTAAAATATGTCAAAAGAAACTTACCCAAAACAGAATAGAATTGCTCACAACACACAAAGGAAACAACTAAAGATCTATCTTTATTTTGTTCTAAGATCTAATTCCATACTGTAAACGTTGAAGTCCCTTCACCACCACCTTCTCCATTAAAGTACATATTAGCTCCAACATGATTCGAAATTGCCACTGGAAATTCTCCTTCTGCCGATTGTTGAATCTGCTGTTGTTGCTGTTGCTGAGCATAATAATAATGGTTTCTTGCATTGTAAGGAATCTCAGCAGCATTAAAACCATCGCAATTAACCGATGTTCCAACAGGAATTGCAAATCCTTGATAACCATGGCCATAACCAACCACATTTCCACAAACAGTAACCGAATCATCAGAAGTCGAACTCTGATGATCAATATTAGTCATGAGACTAGGTGAGTTTCTCAAGAAATGTTGTTGTTCCTCCTCTTGTTTGAAACAAACCCTAGTACTCTCGGAAGACAAGTTTCCTCCATTGTAATAACCACCGTACCTCTCTTGCTGTTGTTGCAATAAGCTCAAATCCATACCATGATGATGCTGAAACGCAGCGTTTTGCCAACCGCTAGGATTATTTGCACTCTCTGAAACGTTATTACTAACCAATATTGTACTTGGAACCGGATTGTTAATATCCTTGAGACGTTTTGCAGAACTACCAATAGGTAGACTCGGACTCTCGAGGATTGCCTTAACATTGTATCTACTCATGTCGAAGTTAGTCACCGCGCTTAATCCTCTGAATTTTATTGCTGCAATGTCATAAGCCTCTGCAGCCTCTTCTTGTGTGCCTTCATACATAATTTATATACTAATTGTTTATATAGAGATTTGATTAAAAAGTGTAACTAGCTAGAGATGAAGATAGGGACGTACCAAAAGTTCCCAAGTAGAGGTCTTTGTTACCGGCGACTCTTCCGATTCTAGCTTGCCACCTTCCATGTTGGTGATGCCTTTTGGACCCATTCGAAGAAGTTTCCAATTATTAACAAAATTGTAAAGACAAAGGTTTAATGAAAAAACATTGAATATGTTCACAATTTACGGATTATATGTACCTTGTTACTCCTCGATAGATCGATGCACCGCGAGAGAAACCACTACTTTTCCTGTATATATATTTAAAACGTTTATTATATCTTTTCATATTGTGATTTAATCAGTGTTAAAATATACAATATATAATATAATATGTCATATGCAATAAATATAACAGTTCAATGATATACCTGCGCAGAGAGGCAACATACTCTTGCCTCGTCATATGTTTCATTTCTTCTACGTCTTTCTCATAGTCACTCATCTGCGCGCGTGTTATACCGAAACCATTATTATTAATTTACTATAATATATATAACGATGTAACCATGACTATTAATAATAAGATAATAGTTTTTGGAAAGCTATAATCAGAAGAAAATAATAATAAAATTGGTTAGAAGTTATGAATTTTAATTCGTACTTTCGATGAATTGTACTTACAGGGAAGTTAGTAGTCGTGGTGGTTCCCCAATACTTTAGTGCGGCTAAATCGTAAGCCCTAGCTGCTTTTTCTTCTTTGTCATAACCTCCTAAAAAATCAGATAACAAATTCATTAGATTTCACTTAAGATTATATTTATCAGTCATAAATCTATTTATAGCTTTATCTAATTTATAATCAGGAACTTACCAAGATAAACTGAGAAGAGAACCACCAGGTACGAATTTTGAGAAATTCACATGAAAAAAGAAACCTAGATAAGTTCGGAAATAAATGATGTATGATAAATATAATAAATTACCATATATATTGAATTTAAATATACCTTGTCTTCCTTTGCGAGTTTGGCCTTCTCTTTTGCAACTATTATCCCATAAATGTGCCTCATATCTTCCTGTCCACCGATGCCTGAACATTTAATACCAAACTATATGATCAAGAATATACAATATATGTATTATTCTTTTTATATATATATACACTAATTAATGTCTCTCCTTATTATATTTATCAAAGGAACATTCTGTAGCATTCTCTTAACTAAACAATTAGAATGTCTCAAATTTTACCAAGAAAATCACAATTCACGAACGAACCTTGTAACACCGCGGTATATAGAAGTCCTTTGTCCAAAACTCTCAATAGGTTTCTTTGGTGTAGCTTCTACAGCCTCAACAATAGTCTTCTCTTGTACAACAACATTATTATTGTTGTTATCACAAGTAGTAGATGAGTTCATAGAGAGAGACAAGCCTCGTGCTCCACCACCATTGTCTTGATGATCAACATTAGGCACTGGATGATTCCTCAGCCATGTATTTATCATCGAAAGGCCAAGCGAACCGCCACCACTAGCACCGTCTCCTCTTCCACAACCGCCACTTCCGTCTCCAACGTTTTCGTTGTTGTTGTAGATTGTGTTGGTGCGGCCAAGGAAATTCTCAAGCTTTGGTCCATTTTGCTCATTATTGTTAATGTTATTGCATGCACCACCATTGATGTCCCAATCTATAGAGAGTAAAAAACAAAGACATCCTTAACTAATTATGATTTATTGAATTTGATTTCATCACCGATCTGATATTAATATATACATATATATAATATTCTTTGTATATGTGTTTGTTCATATTATGATATTTAATAGTGGAGAAAATGCCTAAATTATTTGATGAAATGTGAAAAAAACACTAAACCCAACTCATGGAAATTCTCAAAAAGAAGAAATCGATAAATAAACAAAAACAAAAATAGGGTTACGTGCGTGAGTCTTGATCTTTGTTCTATGCATTGGAAGAAGAGGAGAAATTTAACAAAAAGAAAAGAAATAAAAATAATAAATAATTTTTAAAAAACAAAAACCTCGGGAGTGACTATTGTTGTCTCTGGTGAAGGCATCGAGGACGACACCAAAAGGAGAAGGAAACGATGTTTGAACGGCAGAAGACTCATCTGAAGCAGCAGCAAGATCGAAACTACAGTACTCTCCGGCTACATCTACGGCGGTTGTTGTGGTGGAGGAGTCAACATCCGTATGGTGGTGATTGTGGTCATGAGGAGAGAGTGAGAAACCTAGCCAGTTATTCATCGAGTTCGTATAGTAATCTACTTACTAAGTCTTTGTGAGAGATGAGAGAAGAAGAATAAGAAGGAGAACTTAGTTAGGGTTCATGCATGAAGAGGAGAAAGAAAAAGGTTTTGGTGTTAAATGAAGAGAGAAGAAGAAAGGAGAAGAAAAGTCAAAAACATAATGTTCATTTCTTCCGATGCGACATATTATGCGCATTTATATAAAGAATTTTGCATTTAAATTAAGAAATATAAAATGTTATTTACTTGAAAAATGTGGAGATGTATTGGTCGGTTTGAAGGGTAGGGGTATTAATGTAAATAATGAAGATAATCTCTTAAAAGCAGTGGATTCTTAAAGGGTTCTTAGTTCTTAGAAGAGGTTCTTAAGAATTAATGTATTTTAAATAAATTTAAAGTAGGCTATTTTTAGCGAATTGTTTCTTAACTAAGAAACTTAAGAAACTTTAAGAGATGCATATGTATCCGTCTATTATTAGACGTAAGGTTTTGTTTAAAAAAAAAATTTCTTTAAATATGTTTTAATATTTTTACAAAATAATAGTTTTTATGTTTTTATAAAATAATTACGTGTTTAATTAAAAAAATATATGTTTTTATGTTCTTATAAAATAATTATTTACAAAATAATTATGTTTTTATAAAATATATGTTTATGATTTTAGGCTTAATAAATTTTACAATTAAAAAGAAATTTTTGTTTTCTTTTTTTAAGAATCCCAAGTCAGATTTTACCATTAAAACTCAAAAAAAATTAAAACAAATATTAGAGTTCTTAACTTATAAAACATCATTATTTCATTAAAAAAATGTTAATGACAATTTATAATCAGTCAAAAACCTTTCAAATCTCTGTTCATTTCCTCACTCTCTCTCTCTTGATGCGTTGATGTAAAAGGACAAAAAAGGGTAACACGAGGACCAATAGTACAGTCCAAAATCTCTCTGCTGTCGATACAAGACCAATGATGCTATGTCTGTTAGAGACATGTGTGTGTGTGAACGTTTGACACGATCCAGCTAGCGATTGCGTTTGGCGTTTTCTTGTAGACGCAAAGTCGTTAATTTTTAGTACAAACTCAAAGATTCATGGTTTAGTGCTTCGTGATATTTTGAAGTGCGAGACTAAGAGAATGGTTCCCAGATTCCACGAAATCAATGTTCCTCTAGAGATAGGTAATACAAATCGCAGAAAATCAGATAATCTCGCCTGATAGTGTTGAAGTTTTCAGGTTTAGGTTATGTATCCAACCTTATTGATCAGAAAAAATTAAAACTAAATAAGTGTCTAGTGGCTATGTTCAACCAATAAAAACGTCCCACAGTTTTCAAAACAAATTTAATTCGGGCCTCCAACTTTAAACATTGTAAATGAGAAACAAGTAAATAAAAAAATGACATAGGATATGGATGAAAACTACAAGTAGGGATGCTAGAGATGTACATGCCAAGCAATTGTATTAAAGTAGTTGAGCTTATCCAACTTAATATCGAATTAATTAATAATTATAGGGGAGTTAGAGTAATTAGGGAGAAGAAACTAGGTTCACACATGGATCAATGAGACGAGAGTGAGCATGTGCATGGGATTATACATATTTCAACATTATTTGTATACAATTTAAATTGATTTGGATTTTCTATAGAAAGATACGATTGAATGGATTCTGGTCCTCTATTAAATTATAATCTAAGATCAGTTCCTCCATTATTATGCTCACAATATCTAACACTCCCCCAACACACGTTCTAGAATTGCCTAGTACCTACAAAATCTTATTATTTTTTAACTATCAATTTATTCATATCTGCTAATATATTAACCCCGAAACCTTTGGTACCCAATTATTATTTCAATACCCTAGCTAGAACTAGTTAATTACTAGATCTAGGAAATTTAAAAAGCTTTTACTACACGTTCGAATTTTCTGATCTCTATCCAAAGAAACACTCTTCATTTACTTAAATGTTTTGAACCGGTGCGATAATAAATTTCACTGCAGTTATTTAATGCTAGAAATGAAAGAATATGTGAGTAGGCTATGTTAATCCAGAGGTATATGACTCCAATTAGTAACTTTGCATAATGGTATAATGACAAAAATAAAATAAAAAATTCATAATAAAAATGGTATAATAATTATTTAAGTAAATAAACAATAAACAGTTGCTTATTTGCATAATGAGATTTTTTTTTGGAATTTTTTAAGCAAATTAAAAAACTCGGATAATCGCATTAGATTACACCATTATGATGATTGACAAAATTTTGATAGAATTACATTAAAAAACACTATTAAACGATTATACAATTATCAATCAGAACCTATATGAGTAACTACAATACTATTACTTGTCAAAATGAAATAGAAGTGTCAATTATTATGTTGTGTTTATTAAATTTAGAAAGAAAGAAAAACCTGTAGGTTCCATCTTAAAATAAAAAAGGTCATCGGTAGATGAAGATATTTACAACTGAATATAGGAAAATACAAAGGGAATTAAGTAGAAAAATAAATTAAAATAAGAGAGAAAAAATAGAGCGAAAAGAATTTTCAAAAACGATAGTACCATACATGAGTTCGAATTTTGTTTACCTTTAATAGATATAGTTCCCTTAATTATAAGTGTAATTGAATTTAGGACAACGGTAATACATTATTTGAATTCGAATCACCTAAACTATAGAAAAAAAAATGAGATAATTTAGTTTGAGATATTTGTAAGTATAAATGCAACTGCTACTGCTCTACCATTGTCCCATCCAATACCTTTTACTTTGCCCAATGCCCAATATTCATTTGCATGCATTTTTTACTCTTTTACTATCTCTCTCTATATATACACAGACATTAGTTTTATTTCATTGATGGAGATAATAACTTGAGAAGTACTTTTTCCATTGTAACAAATTAGATAAATAAAACAGGTGAATTGGTAAAAAAGAGACTGGCAAAAACTCCACTTATGACCTATCAAATTATATGTTAGTGAGTCACCCAATGTGGAGATGATGAGTCTGAATTCTGCAAAATCTGCGTGGCGTACGAAAACCCATAACATTGTCACATTGTAATTGCATCAGGCAGAACCAGTGTCATATCACTATTTTTATAGTATTTTATGCTCAATCTAATAATCATTCTATAGATATATTATTTCAGAACCAAATAAATATTTAGAATATAATGAAAAAGGTAATGGTTCCTCCCCCGGTAAAAGCGGGCGAGTTCATCTATTTCCTCTCCACATCACATCCATTCTTTGCATGACTGACATCTCATTTTCTCTTTTCCACTTCTTTTTCTTTTTCGTTTCTTATTTATTAGTACTTATTTATTGGATACACAATACTCTTTTATTCACTTCAGATTTTATGAAATGACCGAATGGTAAAACCTTGGCGTGCGATACACAGGGTCCCATTAATATGTATTACTACTTCTCAATATAATTATATATGCTACAAGACAAACACATACTTGAAAAGAACAATGGTTTGGTTTCAACTTCAACCATTCAATATAAACATGTTTCTATTATTTATGTTGCATATACTACACCTCATCTCCATCCACAGACCACTACTGAAGCTAGAAACATAATTAAAGAGTTTCAAATTATGGTAAAATTATAGCCAAGTGTTCAAGTGATTACCATTTTTTTAGTATATCATGCTAAATATCAAGATTTGGGATCCATAGATGGTGACTCAATCAACTAAGAGGATATATAACTAACTTTCCTCATTCCTCAGCGTTTATATGCAGTTTTAGACCTTGTTTAAGTTGATCAATCTTCAAACATTTCATTTAAGCAAAACATAATTCCAAGTTGTAATAGAAGCGAAAGTCCTCATTGTTTTATATATGCCAATTGGAATAAGCAAATTAATCAACAACAAAAAGTTTCAAAACATTGAGTATTAGATGTAGAGATTTCTTGAAAAGATAGATTCATGCTCAAATAAGCTCATTAAGATAAATAGAAAAGTTAGAAACTGAAAGAGCTTTATTGAGCAAAAGAACTAAAAGAGAAAGCTTAATTTAAGAACACCAAAGATCAAATTGATTTGTAGATTTGATTTCATAAAATGGGAAGAAGGAGAGTTGTTTGGAAACAACTCTCTACGTTACAATCTAATGTTCTCATAAGAAGATATATATATGAAATTAACTTACGTGAAACCTAATTACATGAGCACAAAATATGGGCTTTGATTTTGTTGTTGGGCTATATGCTTCTATATTAGACCTAAACACACTCCAGTTCCCTTGGACTCACAAGCCCATATGTAACCGAGCGAACACGGATGGCATTTTTGTAAATATCGACTTATTTGTAAAGTTCTTTTTCTTTCATTTAAAAAGCCCCATACTTTTCGATTGTAACAATTACCCCTTCCTTATACAGTTGGGAAAATTCTTAAGTTATTTTAAATTTAGGGGACTATAATGAAACTGAAACCTAAGTACCAAAATCTCTTTCTACACCACTCTGTAATTTCTCGTAAGCTTTCGGGCAAGAAAAAATCAATCTCTCTGTCCGCAGAGAAAATCAATTACGTGATTCTCAGAATCAAAGTGTGTGAGAGAGAGGAAGAGAGACAGATAACGAAGATGGATGCCATGAGGAAGCAACTCGATGTGCTCATGGGAGCTAATAGAAACGGCGACGTGACGGAGGTGAATCGCAAATATTATGACCGCGATGTTTGCCGCCTCCACTTGTCTGGTCTTTGCCCTCACGAGCTCTTCCAATTGACGGTGTGTATATACGTCTTCTTCGATGCCCATTTTTTTTCCTTTCTTAAGCTCATTGGCTTTATCATTAGTATCTTCGTAAAAGCCCTAATTTCCTCGTAAATGATAAAGCTTTGATACATGACTCTGTGTAGAAGACATCCTTTTGTTACCTGCCTAAGCTCTAGAGATTAATTGGTTGATTAAGTGCTCTTGATATACTAAAAAAGTAAAAATAATTCTAGCTTGATTTTGGGGGAGGTTATTGATTTAGGTAACAGTTTGCAATTTTGTGTCATCACAGTGGCGGTACGTTGCTACCTGAAATTGCTACTGCATTAAAGTCTTCGTTTTGCTCTTATATGCATATTGAATACTTCAGGGTGCTTTTCGGTTCCAAGATTCGTAAGTTGTTGTACATATCTAAACTTGTGTTGGCTCTCTGTTTTCTTTCCTTCGTCTGGACTATGAGAATTTGCTTTATGAGTATTCTTTGACTTGTTTGCTATCATCAGAAAATGGATATGGGTCCTTGCCCTAAGGTGCACTCGTTGCAGCTGAGGAAAGAGTATCCTTTTGGATGAATGTAGAGTTGTCTTCATCTTATCCGTTATCCTGGAGCTTACTTTTTTTTCCTGTTATCAATATCAGTTCTTTAGTGGAACATTATTTCTTTCCTCTATGCTTTTGCTTTAACTCCACCTTAGATATAAAGAAGCAAAGGCAAACGGTGTTGACAACTACGATAGGGAATTGGAAGACGCGATAGACAGGCTTATTGTTGAGTGTGATAGGAAGATTGGCAGGGCCCTGAAGCGTCTTCAGGAAGAGGATGCCAAAGCTGCCATTGCAATTTCAGTCACCGAAGTTACTCAGGTGATGATCTAGGTTTCTAATTCGTTGAGGTCTTTTTCACTTATTTTAGACGCAGCCTTTTTCCTAATTATGTCATTGTTTTATTGCAGTCACCTGAAATTCTCGAACTATCAAAGCAAATCAAAGAAAAGATGAAGGAAGCAGAACTGCACGGTAATATAAAAGAATATTGTAACCTTTTTAGCTTCTTAATGGCCACTAAATGTTCCTTTCTGCTTCGGGTTTTGAAGTCCAATTTTTGCTTTTCTGAAATGATGATGTCATATTGCAGATCTTGAAGGCAAGTCGGATTTAAAGATTAGAGCTCTTGAGTTAGTTGAAGAGATGAGGATTCAGAGAGCTGACAAACAGGTCTGTGATTATGTTATTTGTTTTTTGTTGTGTATGGTAATTTGTTGACTGTCAATTCCTTTGCCTTGTTTCCCTACAGGCTGTGCTACTGTTGGATGCCTTCAATAAAGATAGGGCATCCTTGCCACAGCCCGTCCCAGCTCAGTCGCCAGCTGCAGCATTACCTACGCCCGATCCTCGTACTCAAGAATTAATCAATGAGAAATTGAAGAAAGCAGAAGAGTTTGGTAAGGGACAAACCTCTACTTTGTATATGTTTTTTCTTAATGTGGTGATCTTGAATTGATAGTTCTTTAAGCGATCTTTGCTGTTGTGCAATAACAGCCTCTGTTTTTTGTTTTTTTAGTCTTATCATTTTTACATTCTAATTTTTTTCGCCAACGTGGGATTTCTGGCTGATCTAAAAGTTTACTTTGTCTATTATTGATTATATAGGAATATACAAATCTGACCATAGATAACATTTGTGATTTGCAATGCTGGAAGAAGCCATATGATGGTTATATACCTACATAGAGAATGTTTTGAACTTTGTCAATGCTGGCAACAGCCACTTTACGATACCTAAATGTTATTTCAGGTGAACAAGGGATGGTTGATGAGGCGCAGAAAGCATTAGAAGAGGCTGAAGCTCTTAAGAAGGTTTGTTTTCTTTTGTCAATAAGATTTCTGTTTGGCATATGTCTCCGAAAAAGGATGTGGAGAGGTTTGTGAGGTCTCTTGGCACAGGAATCTTTCTTTTTCCTTCTTTTTGTTGCGTAAATTGCTTGAATAGTTCAGTGTGTTCTTTATGTCTTTGCCTACGCACTTATCATATAATCCGTACTTTTATAAGTTCCTAAGAATGTAATGCCTGTACATGTTTCAGCTTACTCCTAGACAAGAACCTGTAGTGGATTCAACCAAGTACACTGCTGCTGATGTGCGCATTGTAAGTCGAGATCACCATTTTATCACTCTATCTCCGACATGATTAATTTATTGAAATTCATTACTCATAAGGCCCTAAAGACTCATATCTCTTAGGTACTCGTATCATATAGGTTGTTTAGTCTGATGACTGTTAGAATGTCAAAGGGAGATACTCCTAGTATCCAAAAGTAATGTCAGATTGGATTGTTGAATGGATAATTCTTGTTTTATCAATTTTTTATGGAAAGAATGCATGCAACTTAATTGGCAAATAGCTTAATTACTTTTGACCAGTAGTATACCTGCTCGCAAAGGTCGCTATATGTATGGTCACTTCCTTGTTGCTAGCCCTCACTGTGTTCCTTTTGTTTTTGTCTCAGACTGACCAGAAGCTGCGTCTATGTGACATATGCGGAGCATTCTTGAGCGTCTATGACAGGTTAAATTTGGTTACTTAATAAAATTTGTGCTCTATGGTTCCTTAGTATTTCAAAAGAAAGCTAGAAATAGATTCTTGGGTTGCAAGTGGTTCATGATTTGACCCCGGCTATTGTACCTCCTTTTCACCAGCAGGCTATTTGGGCCCAGTTTTACGAGGATTACTTTTGCAGCTATAAATGTGCGTTCTTTCTTGATTTATTGTGCCTGTTAGAGATAAATAATGGAGCTTTAAAGTATATATATATCTATGTCACCAATCTGTGATTTGGATTTGGCAATGTCAAAAATCTTGTGTACTGCCTTTAGTGATCGTCGGTTAGCTGATCATTTTGGAGGGAAGCTTCATTTGGGTTACATGCTGATCCGTGACAAATTAGCAGAGCTTCAGGTAATAAACAATAGTCTCTTAACTGTGATTTCCTTTCTATATGTTTTGATATGTAGAATCTTTAGTTATATTTTCTTTGGGTTTTTACAGGAGAAAAAGAACAAAGTTCGCAAAGAACGGGTCGAAGAAAGGAGGTCTACTATCTTTAGCTTTTCAAGACATTCTTGGTTTGCATCATTAAATCCTTTACATTTTCACTGAAAAACTAAACCAATCTCAGATCAAAGGAGAGGAGTAAAGAGCGGGAATCAAGTAAAGACAGAGACGGAGGAGATAGCCGTGACCGGGGAAGAGATGTTGACCGTAGGAGTAGAGATCACGACAGACACCATGACCACCGTGAACATGACAGAAACTATAATCAGTCGCGTGGCTATGAGTCAAGAAGCCGGCGTAGTTCACGGTCCCGGTCTAGGGAAAGACCGAGGGATAATGATCGCCGCAGGTAATAATAACATTTGATCACACATTATTGTTAGTACAAATCTTTTGGTTGCATCTAAGTATGTATTTTAACTACATTTGCAGACGCCATGACCGCTACTAAAACCCTGCAGAAAGATGTTTGCAACAGGTTTAAGAGGTTCTTACAGATGCGTTTAGGAACAATCCGGAGTCGCAGACGCTCTCTTCTTTTTCTTTTTTTCATGTGTTTTAAGTTTTTTTTGAGATTGTAACAAGTTTGTAAGAGGAGCTTCTCCAGATATTTCAACTTTTTTTTGTTTTTGTTTTTTGAAGTTGTAAACATTAAAGCTTATAAGTAGAACAAGATTTGGGTGATCTCATGGCTCTCTCTGTTTCTCTTTCTCTCGTTTTGGTTGCTTTCCCTCAATGCTCAATTTAATCTCCCCCGGATAAGCTACTAGGAATTATATTGGGCTACGCCCGGTTTAGCCATGGACATAAAATTCGATATTTGAAAATTGAACTGAGATCGATCTGAAATAAGAGATTTTGAACCCGATTGAACCTGACGAATTATTTGAATGGGTCCTAATTCAATTTGCCGGAAAAACCTAATCCGAATCCGAAACGGAACCGAATCAATAACGAAATGGTATCTGATATATTTTTATTAATTGATTTTTATATTAAATTCTTATTAATTTTGAAATTTTTTAAAACTTTGGATTAAAATACTTGAACCCGATCTAAACTCAAACCGAACCCGACTCAAAGAAGAAAAATACCCGAATAAGTTTTAAATCAATGAAACTGAAAATCTGAAACCCGAAAAGATCCGACTCGAATCCTAAAAGGTATTTGAATGTCCAGTTGTAACCCAGTTATTGTATCCACATATTACTTTTAAAGAAAAATTAAACAAACATACATACTAAGCTATCTTTGGCATAATCACCATTAATTTTTGAAACTGAAAATACTAAACTATAAATGTACCACTATGTTCACGTGGGTAGATGCGTTATAATTAACCCTAAATATATGCGTTCATATTCAAACTTCATGGAACCTCCAAAGTCAATAAATGAAGCATATACCCATTAAAAATCAGAAACAAAAGCAAGAATAAAAATTTACAACTTGTTAAAAAATATCAAGAGATAATATATGAATAAAGATTGAGTCAATAGGAAAATCACTTAATTTGAAACATAATGTGGACATATATAATCTATATTTTTGAAACATATTGAAACCTATGAACTTATGCTGGAACACGATAAGATTGCAGTGATTTCCTAATTCTTAAAAGAGAGAGAATGAAGTTAAAAAAAATATCATATTATGAAATCAAATAAATTTGTGATATCTATACTAATAATATCATACCTAGCCATCAACAACAAAACAATAAACGTTGATTCATCTACAACCGATGTACCTTGTTTCTTAATCATGGAAGACATCCTTGCAATAGCTGTTTGCTTAGAGCTTAGTGGAATATCTGTCATGCCGATGGTGAAAAATCCATTTAGTTCCTCCATGACATGAGTCATGAGATGGTGACTTTGAGGCCTAAATTGTGAATTGCCAAACACAATATAAGAGCGGAGATTTGATAACCTGAGTTAGACCTTGAGATGCAAAGCTTTGAGAATAAACCTATTTTAAATTTTTTCGAGAAGAGATGGTAGAAATTCATTGGAGCTTTTTTGGATTATTTTCTATTGAGAGAGTTTATCTTTAAATCGTTAAATTTTTTACAAGAGATTGTAAAAATTTTTGGGAGCTTCTTTGGATTTAATTTTTGAGAATAAATTGTAGAAATTTTTGGGAGCTTCTTTGGATAGTTAATAATTTTCTACTGTATTAGAAGAAATTAAATGTATAATTTATTTTTTATTTGATGAATTATTTTGTGTTTAAATAATGATAACATGGCATGGCATGTTTTTAGAGAAGTTTAGAAATCCTACGCGGATAGCTTAGGAGGCTTCATAAGCCTCTTTTTATTAGTATAGATTTACAGGGGTTGGTATTTACAGTATTTATTAAATTATATATATATGAAACTAGTAATAAAAAGTGTTGACAATTATTCTCTATAAAATAATTTATTGCAATTCTTGTGGATACTCATACTATGATACTAATAATAGCTAGTAAGAAAATCAACGGTTGATTTAAAGCCGTCAAGACCACCACCAAAGATAAATCACGAATTGTCTTAACACACGTCGCTTAGAATCTACGACTACGAGCGCCGATATCAAAATTGTCTGATACGTTTCAGTTTGGTTAAAATAATAAAAAATTCTTACCAAAAATCTTTTAGCATCAACTCAGCTTATTCTCTCCATTTTCTGCCTACATCTTACTAACATATTCCATTAAGGACGACGCAACTATTTTATATAACTTTGATATTTATTTTACTTACTTATATAATCCAACTTAAAATTATTATAAACAAACATATATACTGCTAAAATACTTTAGTGTTTACAAATGAATCATAGGATTTATTTCAAATTTTCCCATTTTCATTATGTCTGAGGTTGATATATTATCACTTGAGTTATTAGAATTGAAATTGACTGTCCATTAGTTAAATATATATATATGCTAAATTACACAATACATATCTATATTATTAGTGACAAAAAAACATATCTATATTATAGTTTTACTCAGGTAGCAGAACAACCTAGATATCACGCAAACATTTTTTGTTCCCAAACAATCTGTCGACATAATTATTCGTTTAAATTATCTATCTAATTACAAAATATAGCCTACAATGCTTTATATATCGTACTGATTACTATATAAAAGGGAAGGTCAAAGATCATCCATAACTCAACATCACACTGTATCACAAAGCATCTCAAGTTTGAGCATTGAATTCAATGATTTTGATTTATAGTTTAATTGTCATCATTCATTTTAGTTTTTAAAAAGCATCTTATAATAGTATTTATATATAGTTTAATGATTTATGAGTTGATGGAAGAATACTAGATCATTATTGGAACTTTATTTGTAAACAATTAATAATTAGGTGATGCCCAAGCCCTACTCTTTTGATTCCAAACCAAAGCTAAGGTCAATAGAAAAAGAGGTTTGTTTTGATGACACCAATTAAAAATAGGAAATATGAAAAAAAATAAGTAAGTATTAAAATATTAAATCAAAACATTGGCTTATTATATATATTTATATGTTCATTCTTATACTTTTGTTTGTAATTATTGTTTTTACCGAAGATTTCTCAAGACTTAAAAGGTTCTTCTACGTTTTTTTTTCTATTTCTTATCCTTCATCGTTCAAATTATAAAGTTGATTGTTTGACCTACAATATTAGAAAATTAGCTCGTGATTATTTTTTTGTAGACTCTACTCCTTGTGATTGGTTAAGAATATAATGAGTTATTGACAAACATATATACCTTTGCAAATTTATTCGAGCAGAATTTAATTCTAAATAGTCGTGTAACTTTGTATAATTGAATTTAGAGTTTAACTTGGTTTTGGAAAATTATTGAATTTTGATTTAGATAAAAAGTAGAGTAAGGGTGTATATATGCATGGAATCTTGAATACATGTCACGTAACTCTCTTCTCCTTCTCTATTAAGAAAGACTATTTTTTCTTCTCTCTCTATATATATACACACACAAACTCATTGACATATATACATATATTACAAACATACAATATAATACACATTTGATGATATATAAATTTAAGTTTGTCGATTGAAGTGAAGATCAGAGGAAAGAATGGGTGCATTTGATTACATCTCAAGCTTTTGTTCTTATACATACTCTAATGCCAAAACCAAGCGTAAGCCATTACAGGTCTGTTCTTCTCCATCTCAAAACCTTAATTTACAACTCTTTATCTTCTTCATGATCCTTTAATCAAACTATTAATACTCTCTATTACCTTATATATATTTATATGAATTGATTTGGTTAATAACTTCAAAACTACATGCTAATACGTTATACATGAGCATACAAAGTTCACTTACGTTTTAAAATGTTTTTGTTTCTTCAAAAAATTGATCAAACTAAGAGTAGTCCATTTACATGAAAGCGAGAAGCTTCGAAAATTTACTTTATTAGCTAGTTAATATACATGTTAAATATTAATTGTAATATAATAATGGTTTACGTAATTAAATGGTTAATGTGTAGACAGTGGATATTAAGGTGAAAATGGATTGCGATGGTTGCGAACGAAGAGTTAGAAACGTGGTTCGTCGCATGAAAGGTTCTCTTTCCCTCTCTGACTTTCAAGTTTGAATCAAAACTTTCTCTTTTTTCCCTTTTTGTTTCCATTTTCTTTATTTATTCCTCATGCTTTTTATTTCTTTTTATGATTCTTATTCTTCTCTTTTTTAGCTGGCTCATATATAAATATAATGATAATTACTAATCATATGCTTCATCCTTTGATTGGAACAAAATTAATCGTACGAAAAGATTTAAGGATATCAAATTGTCTAGAACCTATCTTTTTTTACATATAATAAAAGAAAACTATCAATAGTTTTTGTTATGCTTTACTATTTAGAAAATTTTGTATTAAAATAATATAGTATGAAAGAATTGTAATTTTGATTGATTTGTATTCTAAAATCTAAATACTAAAATATACTTATTCATCGTTGGTTTCGTTCAAAATAGAGGATAATTTAATAATTGTTAATCATTTCGGAACCGACCGGTACAGGAGTAAAATCGGTGGAGATAAACCGGAAACAGAGCCGGATAACGGTGAATGGACACGTGGATCCAAACAAGGTCTTGAAGAGAGTGAAGAGCACAGGAAAAAAGGCAGAGTTTTGGCCGTACATACCTCAACATATGGTTTATTACCCTTTTGCCCCCGGCATGTACGACAAACGCGCTCCTGCGGGCCATATCCGCAATCCTGCGCAAACCTTTCCAACCGCAAACGCTCCAGAGGAAAATTACGTTTCTCTCTTCAGCGACGACAACGTCCAAGCCGCTTGTTCCATCATGTGAGAAGCTTAAAGTTATTTCTTTCTTTTTTGGGTAATTTGTATACTTTTTTTATTTTCATAAAGAATTATAAGGTAATGTAAGAAATCATGTAATAAATAAATTATAGAGATACATACTTAAACGGAATCTATTTGATGAATTATATTTCGAACAATCTTTTTTTTTTTCAAGAAGTCAAATTAATATAACCATAGAGTATGTAAAATCTTGAGATTGAAAATAGGAATAATGGACCAATTTAACAGCTAATTTTTGTACAATAATTTAAATATATATAAATAAACAAATGAGAATATTAGAACAAGACCCAAAAATCAGCATCTTGTGATTTGTTAGGCAAATTGCTTCCTTTATTATATTTTGTTTAGAATAAGCTTCAAAGGGCAAGGAGAGTGTCACATTCACAAGTTCCAACTTTTAACACAGAAAAGAAAAAAGAAAACTTTTGAAGATCAAAGTTCGAAAAGCTGTATTCTTCCTCCCCAAAAAAATGTCCAATAGGGACCAAAGCATCTTTAGCTTTTCTTTCAAAGCTTCTTTCTTTAGAAGAAGGAATATGAAGACCAGAATCACGGGAAAGTAAAGCTCTTTAATTATGGTACCGATGATTATGCACAGGTAACAGGATTGACATTACAATGAAACAGTCATAATTGTAGAAGCTGCTTGGTGTTCTCTAATAAGCATGCTTTGAAAGCTACAAAGATCCATTTTGAACAAACACAGCAGCATGAAATTACACAGGAAATGGACTAGGTACTTGAATCACTAAAGAAACAATCTTTCAAAATTGATGAGTGTGGATTCACTTGCCTGTTAAACTATCAAAATCTTGAACAAGCAAGGAGCATTTACCGCTTCTTAGCTTTCCTTCTTCTGGACTGTGCCTTCTGCCATTTCTTCCTAGGCACTAGTTTACTCTTTGGCTTCAACTTTATTTCAGGTGTGAATTTGAAGTTTGGATCTCTCATGCGAGTTTGTATATCCTTGAAAAACTGCATGTTCAATTTCTTGGGTCCACCTTTCCGTAGCTCTTCATATTCAGGCCCAGAGATAATGTTTTCAAACGCTCCAATCAGAATGTCCACATCACTCATTACTTCCCACACGTTTGTGTAGCGTCCGTCAGGCCCTTTGTTCAGTTTCTTCAGTGCGTTCTCAACAGCAAGCTTCCTTGCCTTTTTACCGGGTGATAGCTCCTCCGGTTCATTTTCAGATTTTAACAACTCTGAGATTGTCCTGTACTTTGGTTTTTCTTCAAACTCAAACAACTTATCTAAGTATTTATCAGATGCCTCATTCGGGCGTGGATCTGTTGGAATATCGTCGTCATCATCACCTTCATCGCCAGTCCACAACGTTTTTTCCTCATCACTTCCTGACCAAACGCTGTATAATTCATCACTATCATCAGCATCAACTAGATCGGAGCTACCTTTAGCTTGTTGTTTAGCTTTCTTAACCTCTTTTTCAAGCCGGTTTCTTCCGCTTTCATGTTTTGTATTATCGTCGAACTCGTCTTCGCTTCCTGACCATAGAGTATCATCATCCTCCACATCTTTCTCCCAGGCTTTTCTAAAGTCATCATCACCTGGTTTCACATTACCAAATAGATTGTAGTCTTTACCTCTTCCACTCACATATGATCGAGTTGCTGCAAGACAGTGAAACAACTCAAGTTTAACTAAAACCACATATATGGAGCCATGAGCACAATCTTGAATGAAAATACAACCAACTCCAGATCAATATCGTAGGCTTCTTTACTAATGCATGTCTTAAATTTATAACAAAGAAATTTGTTTGTAGTTCCCAACTAAACAACAATGGGATTAGAAAAAGTAGTGTGTAACATATATGCTGGAACCGTTCCTTAGGGTTGAATGTATTTTCGGAATTGATCATTTTATGAACTTATGGAGGTCACATAAACTTGAAAATCAAACAAATTTCTCAAGTCCTCAGATAGATACCATTTTCTCATGTTTGGTCGTATCCAGGACTAAGAACTTATGCAGCTTCCAACCACTGTGTAGCCCAGTTTTATCATATTCATCCAACAGAAATTAAACTTTAAGAAAGTTGTAAACAAATAACTTTTATGCGGCATTTTAACGAACACCTCGTCTACTATTTGAAGGAAACCCAACCAAAGAAAGGAGGAAGACCCCAGATACGAACAGACTCGGATAGAACATACAAACTTTAAGATCAAAACATGTTTGAGAAAAATGAAACCTTGTAAATTGTGGGTAAACCCAGGAAATACCCAATTTTGAGCAGAAGTTGCCGGAGCCGAAATCAAGCGAGTCTGTGATCTACAAATAAACAGACGAAATACGTCAAGCGAGTCTGTAATTGACCGAAATTGTTGTTTTGCTCTATGAAATCACAGATATATTGATCTACCTGAGAATCAACCTATTGGTCAAGATAGAGAACAGAGAGGAGAGTCTCCGCGCGAACATCATTTACTTGTAACGGCTTTAAATAAACGCGCTTATATACGTTTTTCTTGGTCGGAGAATAAATATATTTTCGTCTTTGGTCAAAACATCATACATTGATTAATTGTCTGACCTGAGTCTATTCCAGTTAAATCCTCAGTTCTGTTTTTTTTTTTTTTTTTTTA
>WJSH01004574.1:133615-155234 GCA_009757365.2 Lepidium campestre
TACTGACTCATATGTTCTCGGCAAATCGTCAGTTTTGCTGTATGTTAACCTTTTTTTTTGTTTATGTTAAATATTGGACTTTTTTTTTTAGTGACGATCATTGATTTAACTATTTTTTTTCTTCTTTACTTCAAAGATTAAAATATCTAAAGAAGTAGTCGACCATAATAATACCTTGCTTGGGTCCAATAGAGAATATTATTAGCTAGCTTGAACAAGTGTACATTAACAAAAAAAGAAGAAAAAAAAAACACATCAAGTAAATCAAATAACTTAAAAGACTAATTAAAATCGAACCCATAATCGATTATCACACATCATAAGTAGAACTTTTATTTGGTTATATGAACGTGATCATAGTATATATATAAAGTAACACAGGTATTTGTAAATTAACACACAGTTGTTGCATATATAGTTAAATAAGGAGAAGAAAGTCAAATGGGAATAGATCTAGAGACTTTAGGATAAACACGCCTCGCCGGATGACCCATTATACGTCGACCTTTGCTATGTTTAAAGATATAAACCACCGCACCAACTGGCCACTCGATGATTCCTGTTATCAGAAAAGCCACGAACCCTAACGTTGGTCCAACCACTTTGCACCGACACGGGTTTTGTCTCGTTCCGCACTGAACACACGCCGGAAACACCATCTTGTAAAATATGTGGTACGATAGATAATCAACGAACACACAGAGAGCTAAATCAGATTTAAACAAGAAGAAGAAGTAGATATGAGATTTGTTTTATGAGAGACGCATCTTTATAGAGACGAATCATTTGAGTTTTTTTAATATCTTTTATGTTTCCACGTAGGGTCATTGTATTTCTATTTTTAATGGTTATAGATATTTTCAAGTTTTAGGTCGGCTTGTTATTACTTTATTATTTTCTTAAGTTTTACACAGGTGTCGTTAAGATAGACACGCTTTATGACAGCACAAAGGTAGCTAAACACGTGGCTTAATATAATTGGATTGAGTGTTAAACTCTCTTATTATGTTAAGCTCTTTTTTGCTTTCAAGATTATGACTATGTCGGCTGACAACGTGGCACGACTGTGAGTGAGGTATTTTAAACCTTTAATCTTCGAGTTCATAAAGAACGATTTTTTATGTTTTGACTTTGGAAGGTTTTTAAGAACAAAAAATCAAAGTTTTATAGACCACAAATCGGTTTATTAGTCAGAGAAGAACGTTCACCACTTGCTAGTAAGTCGAAACAAATTGAAACCGACATATTTGTCTTTTTGGGCCGGGACTTTAAAAACTGGGAATTAATCATTGGGCCTTGGGTTTTGAACAACTCGATATAATAATAGGTTTAAGAATACAGAAAGACATTTGCTTCTTCTTTTTGTTGCTCTTGGAATAAACTCATTGATAATAAATCATCTGACTGAAATCCAAATCAACTGTGCAATGGAGCATTTAGCCAACTTGGAACAGAGGAAACAGCTCACAGAAATTTTGAGATCGAGAGTTGATCAAGCAACAATGATTTGCAACATTTAGTTTTTTTAATAATTAGATCGACAAAATCACATAACAATGCGATATTGCAAAGTTAGAGAAGTTGGCATGTGATGAACTTGTGTCAATTTGTTTAAAAAATAAATTGTAAGTCAAAATTTAGTTAGTTTTAATTTTTGTTATTTGATAATTTCAATAAACCCAAATAGAATCGTTTTGAAACAAAGTCCGATATTTAAGTTTAACACTGATTGACACAAATTCAAACAAAATAAATTCTATCCACAACGTTCATCTTAAAATTTGAGTTTTTCTTTTGTCAACGCAAACCCTAAACCCTAAATTCTAAAATTTGATTTAGATTTTTATAAAATCAAATTTAAACATAAAATGGATGATAAAAGTTAAATCACCAAACTGCGTTCATAAAAAAGAAAAAGAAAAAACAAAGAAAGAATTTAACTTAGTTTGGGGAAAAGTCATTAGAACTCATCATAATCTTAAACTCTTCAAAGCTAACAAAGCCATCACCATCCGCATCAACAGCTCGAACCATCTTAACACATTCTTCCATTGTAGGTTTCTCTCCAATACGTTTCAACACCACATGAATCTCACTTGCCGATATCTTTCCGTCACCATCAATATCATACAAATCAAAAGCCTCTCTCATTACACTTTCTACGTCTCCATCTTGGTCTTGTTCGGGGTCAATCGCCAAGCATGAAACAAACTCCATCTCATCGATCTGGCCATCACCATCGGTGTCAAGCTCTCTAAACATCTTATCGATTTCTTCAGACGTTATTGAAGGAGAAAAAACACGAATAGCCTCTGCAAATTCGTCCCATGAAATTTTCCCATCCTTGTTCTTGTCAAATCTCTCAAAAACTTCTGCTATAGACATGTTTTGAATATAAGATTTGGAGAGTTATACGAGGAGGTGTTTTGAATAATAGGGAATATAGGATGTAGAGAGTTATACGAGGAGGTCAATATCTAATTTATAGGAGGAAATCAAATCAATTGTCAGTTTGGATTTCTTATAATTTGGAAATTATTTAAATTGTAAATTTTCTAAAAAATCTCAAAATCTTTATGATTTTGGAATTTTTTTTTAAAAAGAATACAGCAAAGCAAGTTTTGTGCAAAAAATAATATCCGAGTTTTATAATAAAATCTATAAATGTCCATATCCAAGTCATAAATAAAAATATAATAACATATATTTTAATGCAAGTTTGCGAGAGCAAGTCAAATTCTAGTTTTGCTAAGTTTAGTTTTAAACGTGGATTGATTTCGTTCAATTATTCCTCCAAAAGTTCCTAATTAAAAGCACAACCTCAACTCTTTTCTTTCTTTTTGAAACTCAAATATTTATATAATCTGACCATTCTTTAATCCTCCACCAATACACATTGATCAACACAAAATGGCTGATGCAACAGAGAAAGCTGAGCACGATCGTATATTTAAGAAATTTGATGCTAATGGAGATGGAAAAATATCAGCAGCAGAACTCGAAGAAGCTCTTAAGACACTTGGCTCGGTTACGCCTGAAGATGTCAAGCGTATGATGGCTGAAATTGATACTGATGGTGATGGTAACATTTCGTATCAAGAATTTACTGATTTTGCAGGTGCTAATCGTGGACTTATGAAGGATGTTGCCAAGATTTTCTAATTTTTTTATTCTTTAAATGTCTTATATTCTGTATTGAAAGTTCTTCTTCTTCTACGCACTTTTATTCTTATTTTGTTATCAATACACATTTTGTTTTACTTGGCTTTTCGAATCGAATATTTGACTCAGATGCATAACACATTTACTTCTTTATTTTAAATATTACAATAACATATCGATTTACACGTAAAAAGTAATAAAAAAAAGTAGATATACTAATAAATCTCTCAAACGTTAAACTTCGAACAGAGCTTTCTTGTTTCCTCTCTGTCTTTCACTTGCTCACACCTCAAACTATCTCCTAAAAATGGACCTAACAAGAGAAACCAAAAGCTATGATGTTTTGGTCCAGACGGCGATTTCGTCATCTTCAAGCGCAGCCTCGGTAGAGAGAGCTCTTCGTTTAATCCGATCAGAGGATCTTGAATCTAGACTGTTTTCTGCAAGAGAGATTCGTAGGCTCACCAAGACTTCACAGAGGTGTCGCCGACAACTCTCTGATGCAGTGGAACCACTCGTTTCGATGCTTAGATTCAACTTGCCTGAATCACACCATGAAGCAGCTCTTCTTGCTCTCCTTAACCTCTCCGTCAAAGAAGACAAGTATGTTCGTTCTTCACTTCTTTCTGTCTTCTTTTGTCAACAATAATTCATTTGTTAGAAAAGTGATTTCCAAGTTTTACGTTCAAATTGGACAATCTTCATTATCAAAATAATAAAAAAAGAAGATGAAATTGGGTCATATTTTTTTAATATGTGGGTGTCAATTCACATCTTTGTGGTCGGTATCTTGTAATTGGATAAGGGAATTAAACGATAAGCATCTAAGGCTTGGATAGGTTTAGATCACAGAGAATCCATTTATCACTAATTTTGCTTTTTGTTTGCTTGGTGTATACTCTATCTTCTAAAGTGTTTCCTCTTCTCTTTATTTTTTTCTTTTCAAAAAATAAAAAATAATAAAAACAAACAAAAGTCTAAGGTTATGTGATCCTCTGCCATTGGATTCTCTTAGTTTTAAGTTTTAACATTGTTTAATTTTTTATTGGTGTAGACTGTTGCTCGGCTATTTCTTCTTCTTTTCTGTGAATATATTTTACAATAACGAATCATGTGACCTCTTTTTACCTTTATTCCTTAATAACCAGAGGATGAAATTATAAGATAAACAAGAATCTTTCTGAAATTATCTCCCAAGTTGGCGATAATGATAATGATGCGTCAAAGTATTCAAACTGACGTGTCACGTATCTCAACTGTACTTGATTCTGGAAGTTTTGGTTGAAAACAAAAGCAAATGCCTAACTTTGGTGTATATCTCTAGGATTCTCCACATCAGTAGCATTAGCAGAGGAGTAGAGTTTATTATAATTTACTTGTGAAGTCTTTTTCCTTAGCTCATAGTTTATATTTGTAGCTTTAGATTAGCTTCTCCTTTAAGAATTCTGAGAGCTTCTATTGATTTTTTAGAAATAAGGTCAGAATCATTGAAGCTGGTGCCTTAGAGCCAATCATCACATTCTTACAATCAGATAGCCAAAAACTACAAGAGTATGCTGCTGCATCTTTACTTACTCTTTCCGCATCTCCAACCAACAAGCCTGTCATTGGTGTTTATGGCGCAATCCCTCACCTTGTCAAAGTCATTAAGCAAGGAAGCCCACAATCCAAGTCTGATGCAGTAATGGCCCTTTCCAACCTCTCAAGAATCACTAATAACCTTAACATGATATCAGAAGCCAAACCGGTCCCTTCGATACTGAGCCTTTTGAAATCCAGTAAGAATTCATCTAAAACAGCTGAGAAGTGTTGTTCTCTGATTGAATCTTTAGTGAGTTTGGATGAAACAAGAACGGCTTTGACTACCAATGAAGGTGGAGTTTTTGCAGTCGTGGAAGTTCTTGAAAACGGAACGCTACAAGGTCGGGAACACGCAGTAGGTGCTTTATTGATATTGTGTCAAAGCGATAGGAGTAAATACAGAGAGCCGATTCTCAGAGAAGGCGTAATACCAAGCTTATTAGAGCTCACCGTAAAAGGAACACCTAAATCTCAAACTAAAGCTAAAAGACTTCTCTGTTTGTTAAGAGACTCAGAAAGTCCAAGATCAGAGTTTCAGCCTGATGCATTAGAAAACTTAGTGTCGAATCTAATCTCTCACATAGATGGAGACGACCAATCTGGTAAAGCGAAGAAGATGCTCGCTGAAATGGTACAAGTCAGCATGGAGAAGAGTTTAAAGCATTTGCAAGAACGTGCGTCGTTAGTTTGCAAAGACCAAGCTTGTCTCAATCGCGATCCGTGCTTCCTATAATCTCTTCCAAGTAAAACATCTCTTCCTCTCTGGCTCTTTCTTCTTCGCATTACATATATACTACGATGTGATCTTCTGTGTATAAAAATGGAGATTAGTCCATGTATATTAAAGGAATGATAAGTCTGGCAATGTACATATAAGTAAGAAAAAAGAGTTTGGACTCATATTCCTCTTTGTAAAGAAGTCTTGTATGTGTATATAATCAAGTTGAAGTAAAACACTAGCTCATGCTTTACATTTCAAACACACACATTTTCCCCCTCGAATCTCCACGACCAACGCACAATGGGTCCAAAAGGTAAGAGCACGGAATATTTTTGGGTAAAATTGTCATAAACGAAACTAATGGGGTAAGTCACAGTATACAAAAACATAAAGGTTACGGTTTTAATTTTTTATTATTTAATAGCTTAATTAAGAAAAAGTGTTTAATTAAGTTGTTCTCCTCTTTATGACGTAATCCTTTATCGTCGCCAATCCGCCGCGAGTTTCCACGCCGATGCAGCGATGAGCGGTTTCGTCTGCCACGCAAGCATTAGGCTTCCGTCGTTCTCCTCCACTCTGTATCCATCTCCGCCGCCAAATAGCGCCAATAGCAAACTTGCTTGCCTAAACGCTTCAGAACTGAGATTAACCAGATCAAACCCGGCGGATCCCATTCGTTTCCGCCACTGAGCCAGCGTCTCGTGCCGCTCGATCCGATCAGTTCCTTCCGTAGCCACCACGTTCAGGATTTGTCTACCTAAGTAAACCTCAGACATGACTCGGTCTTGACTCGGTATCACTACCCCATCCTCGAGCGAGTCGAACAGGCTCGAGTAATAGTGAAGCGATTCGTTAAACCGTTCCAAAAAGACGACGCCGTTGTGGTTCGCTTCTTGTTCCACGACGGTTACGATGCTTGGTTTGATCGCCTTAAACGTAGCGAGTAGCTTTTCGATTGAACCAGGTCGGGCTAAAACCGGATGGAGCTCAAAAACTGAATTAACCACTAGAGTCTCTGATTCGGGTCGGGTCTCGAACATTTCGGGTTCGAGATCGGATAATCTCTCCGTCGTTACGACTTTGAATTCGAATTCAACACCGACGGCTAGAGCCAGCTGAGCTAGCTTCCAACCTAACTCTTGCATCCCTTCTCGATTCAACGGAGTGCCAACGCCGGTGAGACGAAACGACGGAGGACCGCCGGGTCTGAGAGCTAGGGCTTGCATTAACGCCGGCCACTGCATCCCTTGATTGAGCCCTAGATCGATTACGTGAACGCCACGTACCGTCGCGATGGCTTCTAGAATCGCCTGATTGGCCGTGAAATGAGCGAATTTCAGGTAAGGGGACGAGTCGTAGAAGTTCATCTGAAGAATCTCTTCGAAAGAAGGATCAATTGCGGCGGAGGAAGGGTGAATCCGGTAAATCCGACGAGCCAGGGCTTCGGCGAAGTAGGTGGCGACTTTTCCCATTGCTCCAGCCTGAGAAGCCGCAAGTGATCCCACATGCTTCACGAGAGCATCCGCGAGGCTCAAATCCTCCTGCTGGACGGCATCGGCGCACGCCACTAACGCCTGGACGAGCCTAACTCCGGTCTCCTGAGAATCGAGGACGAGCACCAGGGGACGAGTTGACTCACTGCTCACTGAGTCACACAAAGAAGTACCGAGTCGTATCCTCTTGCTAATGCTGTTACTGCTACTGCAACACTCGTCATCATCTGGGATTGGTCTCAGATCGAATTCGGAGTAAAACCGGGTCGGGTCGAGATCCGCAGAAAGCGGTTGGTAGTAGTTAAGCTCAGAGAGCATACTCTGAGTCCAGCCGGAGAGATCAGAGGGATTGTAATGAACAGTATCGTTTAAAGCATCAGAAGAACCAACAAGATCATCATCATTAGACAAAACCATTTCGAGCTGCTCAAGCTTCTGTGCAACTTCCGCCATGTCCGAAAATCGAACCTTGTACCCTAAAGCAGCAAGAAGCTCATCCATGTTATCATCTCCACCACCAACATCCTCTAGCTTCTTACCTATCTCCGCCATTGAAGAAGCTTCTTCAACATACGTTTCTTGATGGCTTCGCTTCATCATCAAGAATGGGGTGTGAGTAATAATATTGAAATTGTGAGTCTTTAGAATTGGTAGACAACAAATTATGGAAGTAAAGGAGAAGAATTTAAATACGAGAGAGAGGGAGAGAGGGAGAGAGGGAGAGAGGGAGAGAGAGGTCCAATGAAAGGAGTGAGGGACCTGGAGAGTGTAAGTAAAGAGATAAGGAACCGAAGCAGACCATTATAATTTAGCATGTGTTTTCTTCTTCTCTTCTTCTTCATCTTTGTATCTTTTTTCTTATTTTAATCATTGTTATTGTTATTTTCTCATTTTATTGACTTTTTGATAATAACTATTTATCTCTGTATAAGTTTTTGAAAATCTGAACCCAAGTTACAAAAAATTCGTCGCTCGAGAAGGGCGTGTAGTCTTTGTTTAATGGTCCAATCGACTGTCACAATTTATTAAATTATTTTTACTTCCCACTAAATGTCGAATTTAAAGTTTCCAAAATTATTAAAATGTGTGCTCATCTAGATATTATATATAATCCAAACTGGCAAAAAACCAGTTGTGAAATATCTGGAACAAATATTTTAACTCCAAACTAATTGGCCATTTTCCCTAATTATTTTGATTAAAAGATTTTAATTATTCCAAGTCTTATCCCTAAATAATAGCCACCAATTACCAAACATGACAGAAATATATAATTTTACTAAGTTCATTTATTAAAAATAACGAAATTTAAAATGATAAAATCCTAATTTAAAATATGATATTTAAAAAAAAAATAGTTTCGAGAACATACTGTTCCAAGGAAGGACAGCTCAGAGAAAATGAGTTTGTGAGACAAACGTGACCAAACCTCACGACCGACATGTGGCGGCAGTCGACATTACCTTCGAGACGTCCACAACATTACGTTACTTTTTGTTCAGAATCAATTTTTAGAATTAAATCTTTCATATCAATACATATACTATATGCAAATTTACATATATATACACACTATTTATTGGACCAAACAACAAAAAATGTTCCTAAATCATTGACTGTCTTCAATAATATACAACGAGACTATTTAACGACAGTAACTACACTATCTACAATTCGCACGTTTTAACAAACATAAATATAATCAAAAAATGTGTGGCAAGAAAATAATTATCCACAATGTTCCGTAAATATCTCAAACCTCTCATCAATACAATATATATACTACGAAACTCCTTTGATTTCACTCCATACATATGCTAATGATCTTCCTCAAACACAATATATATACTACGAAAATAGCATGGCAAAAGAAATCTCTTCTTTAACTCTCTTTTTGTTCTTATTTCCCTAGCAACAGATTATCCACTATACACAAAGTCACGATGGATTGTAAACAAGAAAGGCTACCGAGTGAAGCTAGCTTGTGTAAGATGGCCTTCACACCTCAAGCCCGTTTTGGCCGAGGGACTGAGCAGCCAGCCAATGGATTCGATATCGAAGAAGATCAAAGACATGAGTTTCAATTGTGTTAGGCTCACTTGGCCACTTGAGCTAATCATTAATGACACTTAAGCCTTCAATGTTACCTTTAAACAACCACTTGAAAGATATGGATTGGATCATGAGCTTCCATGGAATTCACACTCACAATCCATCCATTGTTAATATTCCTCTCATCAATGCCTTTCATTGTAAATATTTTTTGGCGACCCGAAATTCAACCCGGATTTATGGATGCTGGGTCTTAAGAAGATTGCCACAATCTTTTTGAACGTGAACAACGTTGTTGGTATGAGCTTGAGGAATGAACTAAGAGGCTACTATAATCATACAGCAAAAGATTGGTACAAGTACTACGTTGATATTATTTTCTTTATCATAATGCCCATGTGAAGCTTGAAGGCCAAGGAAATTAATGCACTCTAATTATCTATAGTTATATAAGATCTTCACCGATTTTATTCCTTGTGAGCTAAAAATAATTAAACCGACAATAATAATTAAGTACAAGTGTATACAACTACATTCAAAAAAAGAATTGATCATATGTATATATATATATATATCATATCTGTTGGTTGGTATAGGAATCTAAGGTCCAAAAATTTAAACAATAAGAATCAACGCATGTTTACAGTAAAGTAATTTGGTTCTAACATTTTTTAATATAATTTTCTAAATTATCCATGATTGGATATGAATATAGTAGCATGTTGGTACATGCAAAAAGGAGCAGAAGCAGTGCACACATCAAACCCTAACGTTCTGGTCATACTCTCGGGGCTTAGATTCGACGCTGACCTAAGTTTCTTACAAGAACGTCTCACTTTTTCTGTTTGTTTTGCTCTATATGTAAACAGAAACCTAAAACAAATTACTTTAAATAACTAAAAGATCTGATTTTTGAAATGTATTAGATCATGAATTTATGACTATTGTGATGGATTTAACATGCGTGACGTTTAATTTTCTTACAGAAAAAGTGAAACGGAAAGTCAGAGATTCCGACACATACACGTGGGACCTTCCAAAATTTACGGCAGAGAAGGACCCACTATATTTCCACGTGTGGGCTTGTCGTGACGATGTGATCTACAGAATCAGACTCATAGATAGACTCTTTGACTCATCAGACTCAGACCTGACGACACATAATAAACAGACCAATCTGAGCATACACTATATCATATCGTTTCGGTTTCTGACTTCAATAAAAGATTTAACTTTTTAGTGCCTTCATATGAATCTTTTTCCTTTTTTTCATGAAACCCATTGAATTCAAGTTTCTTAATCTTAGGGTTTATTATCAAAAAACAACGAGCTTTAAATGACTACATATGGAAATACCCTCACTCCCACCTTTCTTAGGTTCATTTGTTTACAAATCTCAGCGACCTTTTCATGTAACGAAACTACTCAGCTCTGAATCCGATGTCCTCCATCTGAACATATCTCAAATCCAAACCATTACAATATTTTACATTATATCATGGCCAACGAAAAAACCCAATGCATACATAAACATAAACTTGTCTATAAATAGTATCTTATTTATATAATTATATCAGCTATTAGATGGAAAATCCCATCTTCGTGCATAATCAAGAACTCTATTCTTCTTAGGACACTAATCAACAACATGTAATGCACATCTAACTTAAAGCTACATAAAACATTCAAACAGAGAAGTTTCTAAGTAGTGCTTAATTGGCTTAACATCTGGTGGTTCGGCTCACTGCAGAGCGAGCTTGAGCTTTGAGCCTGACCATATGATTTATATACCCATTTACTCAACCTGATCCAGAACCGGTATGTGCAACAGCTTGAATCTAGCTATCTGCGTAGTATCAATAGCAGTTATAACTTCCTTTCCAGTATCAAACACATGAGACTCCAAATACTCTCCACCTTAGTCATTTACCGGCTATTCAAATCGAATTCTCCTGCTTCACGCCAGTTTTCTTGTTCCCCTGTCTCTCCATTCTCATTCTCCTCATCATTCAAGAAATCTTCTGATGGTTCCTTCTCTTCTCTCTGACTGTTGTTTCCCCATCCATTCATCATCTCATCAGGGTTCATGTTACGTCCTTGCTCTCCCATCTCGTGGCTTAGCTGTATATTGCTGCCCTGATTCCCGATCGCATTCGGCCTTAATGGATTACGAGCCATTATCTCGGCATGAGATTGTGACTGTCCAGCCTGTGCCAAAGCCGCCATTCGCAACTTAGCCTCCTGAGCTTCTCGGCCAGCCTTCTCCCTATCCATTTCTGCTTTCAGTTCAAACAATGCTTTTCTTTCTTCTTGTAGTAAAGCTTGTTCTACCATCAACCTTTCCTCTGATCTGAATTCTCCCATTGCTCGCTTTCGAGTTATTATGTTGAAAGCTAGGGCTTGTTTCTCAAATGTTGCCGTGAATTCAGCAACTTTAGCGGCAATGTTGTTATCCCATTGTTGAGAGCGGGATAGGGCCTGGCCTGTTGGGTCTGAATCAAGGATTCTATCATCCTCTTCTGCTTCATAATCTGCTACTACATGATAAGGCAATAACCTGCACAGATTTTAGGAGAACACACATTATAAGTAACGACTTGAACAAACTATTTACAAAATGTTCAATGAAGGCAACGATTCTATCTAACAACTATAAGCTAATTATATGCGCAGTTAAACTTCTCGCATAGATATGAAAAAGATAATTTGTACAGGTAATAGATGTCACCAAATAATCACAGATATCCAGGGACTCGGTAACTTGTTTCAACAGGAAGTTTCCGTAAATTTGACGAGAACAGATAGGACGTAACTCCAAAATATGAGGACCATGCAGACTGCAGAGATACCACACTAAACTTAGAAAGAAAATGAAGCAAGACTAGAAATGGAATTTAACAAATGCAGCATCTATCGTTCGCAGAAAGATACCTATTCAAGAACTCATGCTTTACCGAAAAAGGCGAACAAATATCATTCTAATACCAAATTAGGACACGACACAGACTTGAGAGCATTGAGCTCAAAACTAAAAACTTTAGTTGCATATTCATCTACAGGCCTACAGGGTCAGTAGAGCTAATCATTAGTACCACTTAGACCAATGTTTCAAATTAACGAGCACAAACCCATAGACATAATTACAAGTAATTCTGACTACATGAGTAATTGCAAGAGCCACAAACTACTTGTAATAAACATATATCTAAATAATTTGATGATTGAACTGATACAACTAACCTCTCACAAGCGTCTTCGAGAGAAGAGAAAGGTCGCTTAAAATCAGGATGGCAAACACGCCAAGCGTCCTGATAAGCACATTGTAGCTCGATGTGATTCAACGGTCGCATCAATTTCTGATGCTGCTGCTGCTGCTGTTGTTGCTGCTGCTGTTGTTGTTGCTGCTGCATCATCTGTTGATTTGATACAATCTGCTGCTGCTGAAAATTTGGTGTCTGTTGTCCCAAATTAGAGGCGGAACTAGGGTTGGGGGTAGGATTCAGCTGAGGCGGATTGATGGGTCGATTCTGAATCATTCCCGGAGTACGGAGATGAACGTCGATGTTCGACGGAAATCTAGACATCGCTGCTTGTTGCTGCTGCTGTTGTTGCTGTTTCTGCAACTGCTGCAATAGAAGCATCTGTTGGTGTTGTTGTTGTTGTCGCTGTTGTAGTTGGTGTTGATAGAGGAGTTGTTGTTGTTGTTGCTGCTGAGGATTATTCCCTCCCAATGCTGGCTTCGTATCCTCCATTTTTTTTTCTTTCTTCTGGATTTGTGATTCTCTTCAGTAATTAGGGTTGCTGGGGAAATGAAATGGTCTTCGTCGTGAATAATGGTGGTTTAGGCAAGTCCTCTGCACAGAATCACACGTCGTATATCTGGGCCAAGATAATTGGGCTTTTTTGTAGCTTTTATAGGCTCAAGAATTTTAGCCCAACTACGCAGAGTGAACCGGTGGAGCCTACTAAACGAGATAACCAAGCTGAACCGAGAATATTTCAATTTTGATTTGAATCAAGAGTAAAAAAAAAACAAAGAAGAAATTGGCGTTACACTCATTTCATAGATAACATATGATAACATATAATCACTTAACGTAAAAATTTGTCATTTGAGATATTGCTCTTGAAAGATTGTAGAGATTAACAGTCATTTCATAGATAACATATGATTCCGTGTACAGTTATATAATACATGAAGTAGAGGTAAGTAGTCCTTTTATAAAGGAACTTACGACAAAATAATGACACAAGAATGAATACATGAACTTAGGACTTAGTAGTCCTTGACACAAACAAGTATACCCTATTATGGACTTGTTTGAAGCAAATGGCTTTTACACTCTATTGAGTTATGGTCCGAAGACTAGTTCCTTGATCGATCTAAACGGCGAGTTGTGACCATAAGCCGCTGCATCTCTCCACAATGCCAGTCCTGTTTTGCACATAATTAAAAACAAATAAGCTTTTTTCAGACACTCTTTCATGAACAACTCACATTTTGAAATATGGCAAAAACTAAAATTGATTAATGTAAGAGGGTTTCATTGAAGTTATCAACCTATCCACGAGATCAAACCAATTGTAGCCGCTGCAAAGAATGACTTGCTGGTGCAGTTAACCCTGTGGTGAACTCCAGATTATCAATATACTCATATACTCGCGACAAAACCCATTCAACAGAGATGTGTGCAAGGATTCTTACATGTACAAGCAAAGGATGTTTCCGTATCCATAAAAGAGAGTTGCCCATAACGAACCAGTGAGCCTGATATCAAAAACTTATGTTACGACGGGTGAATCTAGTATAAGCTGAAAGGCTTCGAATAGAACAAGCTTAGCTTTACCACATCAAATCACGGATAAATAGTGCTCGTGGGATCATAAGCCCATTTCCCGTCATCGAGAGCAACATCGTGATTGATGATAACCCTTTTATGTTATCTGGGTTTAGGAAATTTGTCCACTGCAATTTAGAAGAACATCAGATATCCAATAGGCAAAAAAGCAGTTAGGATAGCACTTAAAGAAATATACAAAAAAACAAGTCGTTATACCATTTGGGAAACTGGCATCCACATGAACATCAGAGTTGCTGTCCATCCAGATAAAGACCCGACAAACCTAACACCTTTCTCTGGTAATTTCCCCGTTCGAGCCTGTATATTTACAATAGAAAAGTTAAGAGAAAAGAAGAGTACTACGTCCAGATAACCAACAACTACACATCCTAACAGTTGTTTTGAAGAATCCATGAACCTGGGAATTAGATGTCAGACAAACCAAACGCAGACTTATAGAAAAAGCATTCTGGAAACCATTTACAGCGACAAGGCCACCATTACCCTCTTTCAATGACTGAGAACTCCTATGTCCTGACATGTATTTTTTGTTCAAAAGGCCCAATATACAACACAAGGACCGAAGTGAAGTTGCATGCAAAAGATTTGGTGTTCGGCAGTTAGCTCAATGCTAAATTGAGGTCCAAAAAGTTTAAGAATTCAGCAGCATCTCTCATACAATTCAGTTGTCATAACCACGATTCTGTCAATAGCTTAGTTTCCAGTCAAGTAGTGGTTACATTTCAACTCTTGCCGATGTTACCCAAGCTGATAATGATAAACATCGTGTTGAAAAGTTTTGAGATAGTCTCCTAGAAGCGAAAGTGACTGATATGACTAAACTTAATGAACGCGTTACTTACAGAGAAAATCATGGGGTTACTTACAGAGAAAATCATGGGGAGAAAGTAAAGCATAAGTGTATAAGAGCTTACCATAATTACAGCCGCAACAGCAATAACAAAAGCAGTTGTCCCTGGCAAGACACTGTTTGGTACAAGGGGGACAAAAGTTGACCACATGATCTGCAATTTCAAAGTAAACAAGTGTCTGCTCTAATGCCTTTTGAATACATGTGAATCTATTGAGCAAAACCAAAACTTGAGGGCAAAAAGAGATTACTTGAGGAAGAACGGAGAGTCCACCAATAGTGATAAAGTCTTCCCAGAGCTGCCACACAGTTGTGCTAAGCTTACCAAAATAGAACAAACAGTTAAATATGAGACCAATCGTCACAATGGCTGAAGTAGCAACAAAATACTGCATAGGCATTGCTTCAGCCATTGTGAGCTGCCCCAGTACAATGTGGGTTGAGAGCACTCCCAGTGTTTGCACTATAGCTGCTTCTTTTTCTCTCTTCTTTGCAAAATACGAAAGCAACGAAAGGTTTCCTAACAAACCAGTCAACATTCCCTGTATTCAAAATGTGCAATTTTAATAATGATGATATATGAGAATCTAGCATGCTTCTTCCTTATTCTTACAATGTTTTTTTTTTCAAAGATCTTAAAGACGTAATCGAGCTTATAGTGTATACATACATAATTCGAGTGAAATTCAAGGGTCACGATTATTACCAGCCATGGAACAGCAGAAAGAGCGGAGTTATTTCCCGCCAAAAGATTCTGGTAATTGAGGGTAATCTGTGGCAATTGCAGCATCAAAAATGGAATGTTTGCTGCACCGGAGAATTTCGCCGTCCATGAATCCCATTCTTTGTATTCCTTAAGTTTCCCAAAACCTGGAGATCCCTTTGAGAAAACCCCAAAATCACCCAGCAACAAAAATTAGCCTTTGATTTTAAAGACTCAAAGTACAAAAGTAAGATCGCGAGAAAAAATCGACGAACCTAAACGAGAACCCCAACAGTCAACGAAATGGCAGTATATAAATGGGAAGAGACTTTATTTCAGTCCTCAAATGCAATCACAGGCTCAAATTTTAAAATCTCACCTGATGATTCTCATGAGGGAGGTCAGAGTCAGTAGCAGTAGCACGAACAGGGACGAGTCGGCGAGTCGAAACAATCGGATTACGCCGAGACAGAGCTAAGACACGGTAGCCATTGAATCCGGAACCAGAGGAAGCACCACCGATACAGGCACGCTTCAGTGGGAGACGAGAGAGCTGGGTTGGAGAAACAAAGGAAGAGGTAGGAGAACTCGGGAATATTAAGCGGTCACCGACGAGAGACGTCGCGATGGATTTAGCTTCCATAAGAATTATGATTGTACTTGCTTTGGTCCTTTGGAACAGAGCAGAGAAAGAAGTATGGAAATGTATATGAGTCGCAAAAATCACGGAGTGAGTGATCTTAGGACCGGGAGAAATGCCACGTGGATGGTTGGCATTATCGTAAATTGTAGCTACGAACATGTGCTAGTTTGTAGTGATCCTAGATTTTGCTTTCTTCAAGCTTAATGCCCTTCATAGATATTTAATCATCAATTTATTTTTTATAATATTTTCAATCATTTCGAATGGCTTGAAAGCCCATAACTACAGCGAGAAAAAAGCCCATTACTTGTGTTGTGTAGCCCATATTCTCAACAACTTATTTCCCGAAACCATTTTGCTCTCAAAGTCACACTTACCTTCTTCAATCTTCTTTCATATCGGAAGAGCTCTTTGGCAACAAACTCAAATCGCTCCAGTCACCTGATCTAGTGAGCTCTTTGGCAGCTCCAATGGAAGGTAAAATTCTTATATAGTTTGCTCTTATTATTTTTAGCCTTCATTCGTCGATATCGTAACGTCGTTTGATTGATCATATCGCTTCCTTCTCCTTTGCCCGTTTTAGAGTCACAACTTCCAAAGTTGGATCCAGTAAAATATCCTAGTGAATTTTGTTGTATCGAAGTTTGTTTCGATTCCATTAGTAAAACAGTTTAATCAGAATCATTTTAGAATGAGGAATTATCTGTAAAAAGGTTGACCGTGTTCTTCAGTATCATCCTTTTGAAGTTTTCTGATGAATATAGCTTTCCTTTCTGCATCAAAACGATTTTTTTTTCTTTCTGATCCAACCTGGTACCTTCTTACTAAATTTCACCTTTTTATTCACCAACTTAGCATTTTGTTGACTTGAAATTTCCGGGAAGTTTTATGTTTAATATTGACTATTGAGAAATAAACAAAGAAAACCAAAATAACCTAATGGAACTATGAAATCTTATGCTGGGGCTTTTTTTCAGGGAAGATTTTCCAAAAGTTTAATGTAGTACAGAGCTGCTACCTACATAATAAGCAGTTTAAGACACGAAACCAAAGAGAACCCGACCCATATATGTCTGCTTTACTTCCCTTTCCAAGAGTGAAGCTGGCATGGAACCTCAACTCTTCCATGCGTACTCACACCTTGTCTAAATACCAGACTGCTATTTCAAAGCAAAGATCTTTTTACTGCAATGGTCCGTTCTATACTCTTGATAGTAGCGCTTCAGCGCTGCCACTGATTTGCGCTTTTGCTTTGCTTCCTTAGCTTCTTTTTTTCCGGCATCAAGAGTTAATAGCCCTGCATTTATGTTTTGTTTCCCTATATTGTTTGGCAAAGAGATGCGGTGATTCTCAAGCTCTTTTTTTTTTTTGTTGGAATGGGCGCCTTATTATGGATGTTTCATTTGCAGCTGCTTCGTCTAGTGCTACTGTGCCATCTCTTGAAAAAATTGATTTTTTGAAGCTTCAGAACGGCAGGTGAACCATACATCAATTACCAGCTAATTATTTATTAGTAACTATAGGCATTCAAATTTTCTTTTGAATGCTTCCGTGTTGTCTTTTTTCTTCAACAAATTATATCGTGTGATTTTTCTCCTTTATCCTAGTCACTCACGCTACTATTTATTGTTTTCTCCCCAGCGATATACGGGGTGTAGCGGTCACTGGGGTTGAAGGGGAACCTGTAAGCCTTCCTGAACCAGTGACTGAAGCCATTGCTGCTGCGTTTGGGCAATGGCTGTTACACAAGAAGAAGACTGAATCCCGGCGTTTGAGAGTATCTGTAGGCCATGACTCTCGCATATCTGCACAAACCTTGCTGGTATGTAACTATGATATTGATTGATTGACGCTTTCTATGTGGCAATAGTCACGACTCTGTTTTTGTAGTTCTAAGTGAGTGGTCCACAATGTTCTTACTCTCAATTTTAGCCCAAGACGCTTTTTTTACTTCTGGAAACACAATCTCTTTATGCAATGGGATAAGTAATCTGTCCACTGGCAATTCCATTATTTATTTTGTAGGAGGCGGTTTCTCGAGGTCTTGGTGTTTCTGGATTAGATGTAGTTCAGTTCGGGTGAGTGATGACTAGCCTTTGTTCTGGGATATTCAATTTATGTTCTTTCCCCAACAGACGTAAATGAAAAATCTATTGTATTATAACAGCCACATGTTACAAAACTATATTCGCACTTGTAACTGGAAGCAATGAAACAAAAAATTTAATCAAGCTCTTGAGTGTAGTGTTGCGGGGTCATTTGGTTGTTTGAATCCCATTTCCCGTATAATTTATGAAGCACATCTCTTCAATATTGGTTCATGTTTTCTTGCAGATTAGCATCAACACCAGCAATGTTTAATAGCACATTGACTGAAGATGAATCATTCTTGTGCCCAGCTGATGGGGCTATTATGATAACAGGTATATTATTGGTCTCAAATTTCGTAACAAATAGTTTTTCTCTTAGTAGTGCTCATAATTTAGTGATACTTTTCCATTGGTATTATACTTTTATTTCGAGTAGCAAGCCATCTTCCTTACAACAGGAACGGTTTCAAGTTCTTTACCAGTGATGGAGGGCTTGGGAAAGTTGATATCAAAAACATTTTGGAGCGAGCTGCGGATATTTACAAGAACACTTCTGATGAGAATCTGAGGAAATCACAGCGAGATGTTTCCTCTATTAAAAAGGTTGACTACATGTCAGTATACACCTCTGGTCTTGTAAATGCAGTTCGGAGAGCAGCAGGAGGTTTAGGTATTACTCTTTTGAGATGTTGGCTTTTCAATAAAGTTCTGAACTTCAATGTATATGCGGCTAATATATCATGCTTAATTTATGACATTTATGAATCTTAGAGAAGCCTCTAGAGGGATTCCATATAGTTGTTGATGCTGGAAATGGAGCTGGAGGTTTTTTTGCTGTAAGTCTAGTAATTGTGGTTTTTACTTTCAGTTGTAGGTGATAGGACTCGAAACTGAATTTTCTGTTCAGGCAGTTAGTTGTTTTATTCAAACTACTATATAGATCTGTCTGCAGTTGACTTTAATCGTGGTTTTATAAACCTTACAGGCCAAGGTGCTTGAGCCTTTAGGAGCAATTACTTCTGGCAGTCAATTTCTGGAACCAGATGGTAATATCTATGTGTATGAGTATATGTTAGCGTTTTAATTAATAGTTGATTAAACCTTCTAGATATCAGGTATGTTTCCAAATCATATCCCTAATCCAGAAGATAAGTCGGCAATGGAAGCTATAACCAAGGCTGTTCTTGATAATAAGGCTGATTTGGGTATCATCTTTGATACCGATGTTGATAGGTAGTAACTGCAGCTATCTCTGTTACTTAAAAGAATTTGTTAGATTGCCTCATACAAACGTTTTTTATGAAGGTCTGCTGCTGTGGATTCAACTGGCCGTGAGTTCAACCGTAATCGTCTTATTGCATTGCTTTCAGCCATTGTTCTAGAGGAAGTGAGATATGCTCTAACTATATCAACACTACCTTGATTGAGTATCACATATATTTTATATTAACAAATATCTGTGTGCTGATGTTCTTTCCTTGTCCATCAAGCACCCTGGCACAACTATTGTTACTGACAGCGTCACTTCGGACGGTTTGACCTCATTTATTGAGAAGAAGCTCGGTATGAGAACAATTTACTACTACGTTGTTCTGTTTTTCTGTTTGCTTTTCACTGACTCAAACTTGTTTTAGGAGGAAAGCATCACAGGTTCAAAAGAGGCTACAAGAATGTCATTGATGAAGCTATTCGCTTGGTAAGAAATCTAAATGATCATCTTTTAGAACTTAATGCGATGGGGCCAGTAGTTAGATATTTAAGTTGTACTAGACTTGATACAGTGTCTAAGAGGGTTGAGGGTAGAACAGGGTACATTATTATGTTCGGGCACAAAAAGCTAACTCCTCCTTCTCGATAGTTGATATAATTATCTGAAATAAAAATTGTGATGTAATGGCAGAACTCCATCGGAGAAGAAACACATCTGGCTATAGAAACCAGTGGTCACGGAGCATTAAAAGAAAACCATTGGCTCGATGATGGAGCCTATCTCATGGTTAGCTTATATTTTTCGGCGACATGATTGCCGTGGTTTGAGGAAAAGAAAAAAGAAACTGACATTTGCTATTTGCAGGTAAAAATCTTAAATAAACTGGCTTCAGCCCGAGCTGCTGGTAAAGGAAATGGCAGCCAAGTTTTAACAGATCTTGTTGACGGTCTGGAGGAGCCCAGAGTGGCTTTAGAACTGAGGCTAAAAATCAACAAGAATCACCCCGATCTTGAAGGAAGGTATGATTGATGACTTAATTCAGTTCTTTGACTAGTTTTTTTTTTGTTTTCTTTTCTTGGCATTTTACTAACCACTGAATATTGTAGAGATTTTCGGGAGTATGGAGAGAAAGTCCTTCAACATCTGTTGAACTCAATAGAAGCAAATTCAAATCTTAAAAGAGCTCCAGTTAACTTTGAAGGGGTAAGTGTTAGGTATATAAGAACTTAAAATATGTCTCACCTGCATGTTATAAATCTTTCCATCTCTTTCTGAATTAAAAATAGATCCGCGTTTCGGGCTTTGGTGGATGGTTTCTTCTAAGACTTTCTCTCCACGATCCTGTTCTTCCCCTTAACATCGAGGTAAACATATATGTCTAAAACTTGACTTAGTTTTGGTAACCAAACTCTCACTCGAATTCTTCAATTCGACGCAGGCGCAAAGTGAAGATGATGCTGTGAAGTTAGGCCTTATCGTTGCTACGGCAGTGAAAGAGTTCGATGCTTTAGACACCTCTGCCTTGTCCAACCTCACTCACTCCGTTTAAGATTGATCTGGAACATTGTAGGTACTTGGTTTCGTCCTTACACTGTCTATTTAACTTTTTGGTGCTTGTTGTTGTTTTCTGCTCCAAAGAGGAAAACCCAATAATCTTGTTTATAATACTGTACCTCCTTTTTATCTTACAAGTAGTTTTTCTCATGCCGGAACACGCATGCGTACTCTTTTTTTTGACAATCATTTAAATAGAAGACATGATCGATTTATTGGGTCCTTTGCTTCCTCCATTGGATACATATTGACCGTTAAACACGCCGCTAAGCTCTTCCACGAACCTCTGCATCGCCTTATCTGGCAAACAAACCGGTACAACGATCCCAATCTCACCTTTGTTCTCAGACGAAACGTAGAAGCTAGCCTCCGGAAAACCCGTAACTCCGGCCGTACCGATCCCTCCGTAAACCGGTTTCCCCCAGATTCCAAAATCGAAGTTTGCGAAATTTCTCACATCCGATATCAAGAAGACTCCGTCTTTCGAGAAGCGTGGTCTTCCCTTTGTCACCATGAGATCCGCAACGGATCGCATGTATTCCTCCGTCACACTCGATTTCACCTCTTTGACTAGTCTCAGAGCAAACTCTAACGGCTTTTCCGTTAGTTCTTTAGCGGTTGCGATTGCGACTGGGAACGCCCCCGCGTTTCCGTAGTATCCAGGAGGTAACCGTGGGTTTTTGAGCTTGGAACGCGAG
>WJSH01004574.1:159223-177183 GCA_009757365.2 Lepidium campestre
TTCTTGTTTGGGTCTGGTTTTAGAGCGACGGTGCGACAACGCCACAAGAATGACGTTAGCATTTCTAAATTGGTGCTGCTATTGACGAGCTTGGGGTTTAGGAGACTCCGTATGGTGGACATTTCGGCTCCGCCGAAGAAGAATGATCGGTCTACCAGATTGTTTCCGCCGAAGCCACTGTCATCTTCCTCGACGGATTCCGGTTCGTCGTACTCGCGATGTGAGTGTGTTACACGCGCCGGGATCCTGGCATTCAAGAGGTGACGTTCCCAAACCGGAGCAACCGCAGGTGCGTGAGAACCACGCGCGAAATCACTCATTGTTTTGAGGAAGAGGTAGAGACCGACGGCATCGGCCATGACGTGGTTGAGACTAACGGCCAAGATAAAACCGCCGCAGCTTAAGCGCGTGACCTACACGATGTTATAAAACCCGATCATATGATTTAATATCGAATGATAACATAACATATGAATAAACCATACAACAAGTTTAAGTGAAACTGACCTGCATGAGAATCAATGGAGCGTTAAGCACTTCATTCGAACCTTCGACTTCAAACAGAAGGTCTTTAAAGCCAGGGAAAGGAGGCCGAAGAGCATCATTATGTTCAAACTCAACAAGTGCAACGTCAGCATCTGCCTCAATGAACAAAACGCCTTCACCGGTGCAGTCCACAGCGAGTTTCCGATTTGGTCCTTCCCGGAGCCTACCAGCGAATGGATAGAAGTAAACCAGCGTGTCGGAGAGGGCTCTCCGAATCACTGTGACAGGATCGGGGTAAGCATTAGGGTTGTGTCTGTAGAAAAAGATTGTGGGAAAGTGGAATCTAAGTCCTTGTTGGTCGTCGATATCAGAGACAAGTTTCAGCTCTCTCGGAGTTGGCTTCGCCGGAGAAACTAGCTCCGGCTGCCGCCTGTGAACCTTAAATGTGAGTGAGTCTGAGGTAGCTTGTAGAGGAATTTGGAGTTCCATTGGTGAATCTTCATTATGTCACGATGATATATAAAGAGTGAGCAAGATCTCAATAGGTTTTCGAAGACAAATACATTAAAATATAAATACAGCTACACATACAATCGTTTTACTTAATTCTTTAACCAAACTCGTAGATTTATCACTTATAAAGTAATACATTCGTTAACTTCTTCTACGTACTACTTCCCTAAGATTAAAATTTTAAGATAGTACGTACTACCACAGATTCTTCATAGAATCTCTGTTGAAAATGATTAAAGATTATAAATAAATAAATAAAAATTTCGATTAGGCAAATTACCGTCAAAAATCCATAATAACGAGCTCTCAACGATTTTTACCCGTTGAATTCTTTTTTATGAAATTTCGACAGATTGATATTCCCAGTTGGAAAATCTCGATGATCGAGACTCCCATCAGTTTTAAATATTTATCTTGTAGGAATTAGATTTTCATTTTTGTGTGGTAATTTGGTTTTGTCGTTTGTTGAAAAGGTGTACACGTTTTTATCATGTTGAGCCCACAAAGGACATCAGTACACTCTCATTTAGACATTTACCTACAGTCTACAGACTCCGGATGAATTATTGCATGAACATGGGCTATTATCACGAGACAAGAAGTGTGGCTATTATTTGTTGTTTCTATCAATCAAAGTCATTAATTCAACATCACGTTTAATTTATCACGTTATATATATGCATCTTGATCTGTACAATTCACTTTTAGCTTTACAAATTGTTCAATTTGTAGTACATTGAAACTAAATTTCGGCTTATAATGACCTGCTTTTCATTTATCAGGATTATAATACGATTTTGTTATGGACTACTTTGCTCTATGATGTCTCTATATATCTAATCCTCTATGAGTATAAGCGACATACGACACTTTATTGAACAATTCAAATGATTTACGCATAAGGTACCAAGAGTTCCACTTTTTTTTCTTTTCTTTTCTAACTATTAAATTCTTTTAAAGTGAGAAAAAACGTGTACATGAACCAAAGAACATGAACCGAACCCAATAGAGAATAACTTTAGTATTCAAGTAGTAAAAAACAAAAGTAACACAAGCTTTGCATTGTACAATACAGAAGAGAGAAAAAAACATGGTCTCCAATGGAGGGCAAAGACCAAACAGTTCTAAAACTTGTTTCTCCCCTCACATTACACAACAATTTGGTGAAGATTCGAGCATCTCCGGAGACCTGTGAACATATATACAAAACTCAGTCCCTTTGGGTCTTCAAAAAGTCACAAGAGATTCCAATGACGAAAAAGACTTACATTTGGCCTAAACTTGCGAAATCAAAGCCAGGATCCATCTCTTGCACTATATCACTCGGTGGTTGTCCACACTCTTGCATTTTCTGCATTATCTCCATTATCTTGGTCGAATTGTTTGGCTCGTTCTCATACACCAAGTTGAGTTCTTTGATTAGCTCATACTGGCGTGAATAACGATCAAATTCTTCTTTGTTTAGACTGGTCTCATGCTCTTCTAGCCATTTTGGGTATCTTGCACCGATTTCTTTCATTGGTTCGTGAAGAATATCCTTCGATAATAACTGTTGCATCATTGTGTCTACTATCGACTCCAAGTCCTAAAACCAAACATGGAAATCATAAAAAAAATCAAAAAATCAAAAAATCAAAAACTCATCTTGGTCAAGACTTTCTACACAACCCAAACGATCAAATCATCTCAGTTCACAGAATGCATTATTTTCAACCACAACATGGATAATACCAATTTCCAGATAGGGTGAAGAACCATTTATATACCAAACAATAATAAGTTGATGAAGAATAACAATGACCAAGCTCACAAGTCATAACCAAACCTAAAACTGTAACCACTAAAATAGAACAGAAACAGGAACTTAATATCTCGAAACCCCTGCAGAACTAAAACCTCTCTGAGAAAACCAAATTCACCACAGACTCCATTAGTACCTCTGAGAGAATATCAACCACGATTTATCTGAGCACTAGAAGCTAACGAGAGATATAAACTAGATATGTAAATCAAGACAGAGAACAAGAAGTAACTAAAGAGAGAAATAAACTAGATAAGTAAATCAAGACAGAAAACAAGACGTAACAAGTCAGTTTTACCTTAGATCCAGCAAGATCTTCGAATTGCTTGATCCAATCTTCGACCATAGCATCATCAGACCCCGAAGGCAGCGGCTTCGGTGACAAGGACTCAAGTCCCTTTACAGTTTCTCTGGTTTGTTCCCTGAGTTTATCAAGAGCCTCTGCAACATGGTCCTCTTTTGCAATCTTCTGCTTTCCTTTCCTCTTACTTCTCATATCTGGTAACCCCATTCCAAGACCTTGGACCCCACTCGGCAATGACACGGTCTCTGTTTTATCACCTTCTTCTTTAATAGCCCCTACATTTCTACAAACCAACACCAAAGCTAATCAAGATGATTAGACCACAACTTCCAATTTAGTAGTGTATGTTTCATGTTAGGTGCAGAGCTCTAAACTAGAAATATCACAATAGGTAACCACAATCACAGTTCCAAAGCTAAATAGCTAAAAACATGACATAGATACAGAATTGGTAGAGAGATAAAGATTGTTAGAAAAGGAGTAACCTTTGAGTAAGATTGAGATCCTTGAAATCGTCCAAGGCGCCTGAGAAAGCCACACAGAAAACCCAGAATTCTCAATTCTAGAAACAAAGCACAAAGAAAAATCACAAGACTAAAACGTTTCACCAATCACCGTATACACATAGAATTACAAAATCACATAATATCGTTTGAGAAATTACTATCGAGAAGCTCGTCTAAGTCATCGGTGTGAGTGTTGTTGGCCATTTTCTCGAGTCTCTCTCTCTTCCACTCTCAATTGTAGAAAAAACGCAGAATGGGAAGAGGAAGAGAGATATATCGCAAATGGCAGTGTTCAATTGATTGATAGTTTCTATTCGGCGGTGCTCGATGAGTCGCGATTAAGTTAAGAATTTGATCCAACGGCCGAGATTGCTTTTCAATGTCTGTATCGTATCGTAAGCCCATTTATTACATTCTGAGGTTAAAATGCCCATAAGTTTACAGTATTGTAAGCCCATTTATTACACTCTGAGGATAAAAAAGCCCATACGCTTACAGTATCGTAAGCCCATTTTCTGAACAACATATTCTCCCAAACACTTGTGCTCTCAAGTCTCAGCAATGGCGAAGAGTTTAATGGCGACAACTCGTCCATACGTTCTTCTCTCCTCCACAAGAGCAAGCCTTCATCTCCTTTTTCGATCTCCAACAAGACCCTTCACTTCATTCTCCTCACCTCCCTCGAGATTCACCAACTCGAGATGCGTATTTGCCATTTCGTCTCGTGGAGAGACTGCGTCGTCGATGTACGGGAAAGGAGTTTCTAGGTTTTCTGGGTTCAGTGTTTTGGATATCCGCAGCCGTAATTTCAGTGTCAGATCCTCTCAAATCAACGATGCTGGTTCTATTGATCAAACCCTTATGCAATCCATGGAGAAAAAGGTTAGATTTTTATTTACTCATACAAAATTTGAGTGGAATTGTAGTGTCAGTTCATCTAGTATTGCCAAGATTTATAGGTTATACTAATAAAATTTGAAGGAATTTATGAAATACTTTCTATTGATATCTTTTTCATGGAGCAAAAAAATGTAACACGATTACACTTCGTAGCTGAAAATGATCAAAATTAGGTTGTTTCATTCTCTAACTAAGCTCATTAAACTGTATGATTAAAGCTCTGTTCTTTTTCGGTTTATAGACTCATGTCTCTCTACATATGAGGTTTCTGTTTTACTGTGCAGATCAAAGAACAATTGAATGCAGAGTCAGTTTCTGTAAAAGATATGTCTGGAGATGGAAGACATGTCTGGTAATTACTTTGATTAGCTCACTGTATTTTCTGAATTCTGATGATGATTAATTGATCACATATAACTGCAAATTTGATCAGTAACATTACTTATTTAGTATCTGCACTTGATGTAATCCAATGATAGAATCTTACTTCTACTTGTAATATTAGTTGATTCCATTAATCAACAGCAGAATGTGACGATATGTGTCTGTTTTGGTAGCATAAATGTGGTATCATCGGCTTTTGAGGGACAATCTGCAGTGAACAGACAAAGGATGGTCTACAAAGCTATTTGGGAAGAGCTTCAGAACGTTGTTCATGCCGTTGACCAAATGACAACAAAGACTCCTTCAGAAGTTTGAAGCCTCCAAATTTTCCAAACACTATATTAATCACCAAATATTGATTGTTTAATTCGCGGATAATGCTGTTTGTCAGTTTTTGGTTTCCTCTTTGTTTTTGATTATTCTTCAAGTACTTGATTGGTTCTCTTGCAATTGTCAACAAACGTTATGTGTGAGGGCGATTGTGGTTACATGTGTTTGGCCTCTTAAATAGCTCTAAAATAAAAATAAAACTAAAAATAAAATCTTCCACTTTATGTGGTGGTGAACTGTTATTCTTCTCCTCAAATAAATTTAAAGTATCTTCTATCAAATGTTATTGTATCAATAATTTGGATTGAAGTTTTTTATAATACAATAATTCTTTTTTGGTAAATTTTGATATATTATGTTGGTAATTTCGCACTTTAATAATGTTGTGCCCGTTTTTTGTCGGTAAATTAGATTACTTAAAACGGTTTTAAAAGTTATATTACTTAAAACGGTTTTAAAAGTTAAGTTGTCTATATCCGTTTATAGTTGCTATGTCAATCGCAGCAATTATTTAATAATCTTATCAACGTACAATTTCGTCTAAGTAGCCAAAAATATTGTGTCCATATCTGTTTTTCTTGTCGGAAAATTATATTACTTAAAACGGTTTTAAAAAAGTTATATCACTTAAAACGGTTTTAAAAGTTATATTACTTAAAACGGTTTCAAAAGTTAAGTTGTCCATATCCGTTTATAGCGCTATGTCAATCGCAACAATTATTTAATAATCTTATCAACGTACAATTCCGTCTAACTAGCCAAAAATATTATGTTTGTATCTGTTTTTCTTGTCGGAAAATTATATTACTTAAAACGGTTTCAAAAGTCAAGTTATGCGTATCTGTTTATAGCCGCTATGTCAATCGCAACAATCATTTAATAATCTTATTAACATACAATTCTGTCTAAATATCTTTTGTTTTCTTGTAGAAATATATGATCTATCTTTTTTAAGTCCAACATTTAACTACATCTATAATTTATAATTAGTTAAATCCTAAACAGAAATGGGTTTTTCAATATATATAAGTTGATTTTACTCCTAAACATAGTTGTTACATAACCACAAAATACAAATTTGCATTACATTTTTCAGAAGAAAAGAATAAAAAGATAGTGCACAATCATTGAAAGTTTGGAACTTTACAAGATCTAGAAGTGAAAGGAGAAACTGAACAAATGAACTAACTGTGTTCATGTCTTCATTTTCCTTTGAACAGACAGCACTGTTTCATCTCGGAACTAATTCCGGCTGCAATTGAAGCGATCATCTCCGAGCGAATTTTCAAAGGAAAGTGTAACTAGCTTTGGCAAGTTTTGTCTCCTTGATGGACCTGACGGTGGAACTAGAATTTTATGTCTAGTATGGTTGTGTTTATGCCCGGAAGTGGTTACATTACCCTCAGAACAGTTTAGTGGCCGATGTTTTGCTCTGTGGGCTCTTGCTCTGTGGGCTCTTGCTCCGTCGGCTCTTGCTCCGTCGGCTTTTGCATGATGAAGGACAAGAAGAAGAAGAAGAAGTAACGTTGGTAATAGTTGTTTGAGAGACATTTTTGTGAAGAAGTTTTGTCTCTTGTTGCACTCGAATAGTATGTATATATAGAAAATGTGATTACGATATTTTTTGTGTAATTTTTATTTTAATATTTTTTTGTAACGCTTATTACTTTGGCAGAGTTTTTTGAACTGTTCTTTGTGGTTACAAACTTACAAGTGTTTATGTAACAAGAAAAGCAACTCTAATAACTGAAGGTTACATGATTTCTTTCACTTTTTCATTCTCGAAATTAACCTTTTTTGACTTCTTATTCATTATTGCACTATCAAGATTATTATAATCAATTTATTTTCATTCTCGAAATTAACCTTTTTTGACTTCTTATTCATTATTGCACTATCAAGATTATTATAATCAATTTATCATTACCAGGAATCCAGGTTTTTAATTCAAGTTGTTAGATTTTTTTTTTAATTTGGTTTTCAATTCTATTTGTTCACCTAATTTGTTTTCAGGGTGTTTTCGTGAATTTATATAGATTTGGGATAACACTGTAATTTATACTAAATTGCTGGGCTGAGAGAAGAAAAATAGGAAAATAATTATTTGGAAGAAAAAAAACTCAGAAGAGAAGCGGTTGGAAGAAGATGAAGCTGTTCGACGCGCACTGTCACCTTCAAGACCCGAGGATTATCACCAAAGCTCCTCAGCTAATCTCATCTGCTGTAGCTTCTGGCGTCTCTTTCTTCGCCGTCAATGGAGTCTCCGAGGTTTGATTTTTGTCAGATTTATAGCTTTCCGAATTCAAACTTACGAGTTTGGCTAGTTTTTGAATTGAATTTTGAATTTGTTTGATTGGGTTTAGAAAGATTGGAATTTGGTCAAAGATATGGGAGTCAAATACCCTTCTGTTGTTCCCTGCTTTGGGATCCATCCATGGTACGTATTGTATATATATATCACCTACAGTTACTGGTAAATTTTCGAAATTTAAGGTCTTTTTGCTATTTATGGTTGAGTTTAGGTATGTAGCAGAAAGGAGTCCTCAATGGTTTGAAACATTGAAGAGTTTCTTTGAGACCACTCCTACTGCTGCTGTTGGAGAAGTCTATCACTCTATCTCTTGTCTCTTTTCTTCACATTTATTTGATTGAAACCCTATTCGTAGAATCCATGATTCTTATTGTTTGAAGCTGCTTTTTTTTTCCTTAACAGATTGGTTTGGACAAAGGTTTTCGGGGAAAAGAGATTGATTTCTCAGAACAGGTTTCAGAACTAAAAGCAAAAGTCTTATACTTATATATGTGGTTTGTGTTTCTTTTAGAGTGATGGCTTTTGATGCTAAAGATAGCATCTTTAATTTCAGGTTAGCGTGTTTCGTCAACAGCTCGAACTTGCAAAGGTATTGAATAGACCTGCCTCAGTTCACTGTGTCCGTGCTTTCGGGGATCTACTCGAGCTACTAAAGTATGATATTTTACTTCCTCTCGTGTATATGTGTATATCGAAGCAAAAGTGAAAATTTGTCAGTGTCTATTTGTAATGTGTAGTGTAATGTGATTCCGTAATACGCAGATCTGTGGGACCTTTTCCTTCTGGGGTCATCCTTCACTCGTATTTGGGTTCTGCTGAGATGGTTCCTGAATTTGCTAAGCTCGGTGCATATTTCTCCTTCTCTGGTTTTCTTATGTCCATGAGTGAGAAAAAAGCCAAGAAGATGTTAAAAGCAGTAAGATTTCCATATTTCTCTACACCATATTTACAGCTTTAGGTGGAATGGAATCTTGATTTCAGTTCTTGATAGGTACCATCTGATAGGATCTTACTGGAAACTGATTCACCAGATGCACTACCAAAGGCAGAGCCAGGGTGTCTCTACTTTGTAGAAGGAGATCCTGCTCTATCCGAAGAAGAAAATACTGCTCAGGATCATGATTCTGCTCCAAATGATAAATCTAATGCGTCTAGTGACTCGATGAAGTTGCCAAAGGAAACACTTAATCACCCGGCTAATATTCACACTGTATGTTGTTGCTTTATGACTACTCAACCGATTGTCTTTTCCACAGAACCATGATAAATTAAGACGGTATTCAATCATGGTTTCAGGTTCTCGGATATGTAGCGCGGTTGTTGGACATGAAGAATGAGGAACTCGCGGATCTAAGCTATCAAAATGCTGTTGGGTTATTCTCGTACGCAGGTTCAAAGATGCTTCTTGAGAGAGGTAAAGGATTTCTCTTCACATCTCTTTTGGTCCTCAAACAAGTTTTTGATAAAACAGAGAATGTATTTGTCTTTAGGTGCTGATGATGTCTCTGCTCACACTCAATACCAATCAATAACACATGTTTCATGAGTTTTCTTAAGAAATTGTAGCTGTATCTGTCATCACTTTGTTACTTCTGTTGTACCAGTGTTATAGAATTCCATTTTTCTTTGTGTAACGCTTATCTTATATATATAACATGGTAAATTCAGTTAAAATTCAGTCTTTTGCGTGCAACTTCTCATATTATTATTATCAAAGAGAAAACGAATAAATTTGAATTGACAAGAATATAATTGTTTAAAATTTGCATATATAAGCTGTAATTTCAGTGTAATATATAAACAAATTAATACTGTTATTTACATTTTAGAATCCCACTTAAATCTGAACTTAACTCCTATATCTGAGGAAGAGCCATACTTTTCTTGATAAGCTTTTAGTTTTCCATTTCTTTGAGAATGATTGATTTAATTTTTAAGGTAGTCATCGTCTCTGGAACTTAAACTTTTTTGCCTTTGGCTTCTCTGTTTTCTTAGATTATTGCAGAACGAACACATGAGTCCAAGTACTCTGTTTCTTAGAGTCTAAGATACAGAGCAACTCACAGATCCATTATCCTTTGGCAAAATCGACCAAGGGGTACCCTAAACTCAAAAATGTCAGATTTCGATAAAAACCGGTAAGATTTCTTAATCTCCTCTATTTCAAATTATTGTCATCATTTTGATTTAAACCATGATCTTCCTTTATTATATTCATTGCTTGAAGAAATTCAATGTTACCATCATCTGTTGCCGATCTTCATATCCATGTAAAAGGTGTTCCATTTCATCTTTGCAAAGTGAGTTTCATTCATTTCTCCAAATTATATATCGCTAAAAACAGACACTTTGGTTCACAGATGGTAATGAGTTTTTATTTTTTTCTGTGGCAGGAATTGATAGCAAACAAATCGTCGAAAGTGAGCTTGTTACTCGAGCGAAACGAGATCGATGAGCTTCGTTGGTTCCTACGAGATATAGAAGCTGAACCAGAAACCTTCGACCTCGTTGCTAAATTCTGTTATGGCTACGATGTCGAGTTTTCGTCTGATAACATCATCTCTGTTCTCTGCATCGCTTACTACTTAGGGATGAATGAAGAACAAAGCTCTAATAACTTAGTGGGCAAGGCATCTGAATTTTTAGAGCAACGAGTTTTGCCGAACTGGAACGAGACAGTAAATGCTCTGCGTTTAGGGTACAAGAGTCTCGACAAGCTAAAGGATGTTGGACTCATCGACCTCTTCTTCGATTCTCTTATCGAAAAAGCTTCCTATGATCCAAGAATCCTTGGTGAACTGATCAAGAACAGAGAGAAAACCGATGATTATAGACCTAATCCTAGGAGACGATTGTTCGTTATAGATTGGAAATCAGAAGATTTGATCATAGTTCCGCTTAGGTTGTATGAACCTTTGATGATCCGAGCAATCAAATCACGCAGAATTCCCCTGGAATACATCGTTTTGTCGGTCTGCAAATATGCGAAGAAATGGGTTTTCGATGCTGAAGAAAGTGTTTCAGGACAAAAGAGAGAAGCAATTGAAGCGGTTGAGCGGCTTCTGCCTCATCAGAGAGGGCTAATCTCTTGCGAATTCTTATTTGAGTTACTAAAACATTCGATCTGGTTAGAAACTAGCTCTGAATGTCGAAACGGATTCGAGATCAGGATCAGCAAACAGCTCGACATGGCTAAATCAATAGATCTCAAGATTCTATCCCGAGGATACGGAGACAATGCTGAGAGTTTCCAAGATATCGAGCTTGTTAAAACCGTTGTCAAGGGCTTTTACAGTCACTTCTCCGATGAAGACACTGAAGATGTACTTTCACGTTTCGTGATAGTAGCAAAACTGTTGGAAGAGTTTCTGTTCTTGGCTGCGAGTGAGGATTCTCTGAAGCTCGAGGCGTTTTTGGAATTATCGGAGATCACAGTGGCTATTTCGCAAGGTGTTCTAAGCTACTCAGATGGGATTTACAGAGCCATCGATGCTTTCATGGAGTGTCATAGATATTTGACTGAATCAGAGAAGATGGAAGTTTGTAAATTTCTTGAATGTAGTAAACTCTCTCAAGAAGGATGCGAGCAAGTCGCGAGAAACCAGAAGCTTCCTCTTAGAATCGTTGTTCAGGTTTTGTTTGCTTCTCTGCTTCAACTACGCGATACAGTGGCTAAAGAGATTAAGAGCACAGAAGAGAAAGTAAATGAAGAAGAAGAAGACAGAATTGGGGTCTCGAGCGATGAAGATGAGATGGAGAAGATGAGTAGTAAGATGTTAGGGCTTGAAATTGAGAATGAATGTGTTGTTCATCGTTGTACTCAGACGAAAAAGAAGAAGAAGACAAGTGTGTGGAGAGAAGTGAAAAGGAAATTTGGTTGCTTGACTTCTTCTTCTTCAGCTAATGCTTGCACCTGTGATTTCAAAAGGAAGAAGAAGAAGATTTATCATCACTACAAATAAATATAATATAATCACTCTCGTCTCTGTTTCAGTTCATGCTTTGTTCTCGTTCTTGCTCTGTTTCCGACACTGGAGAAGACTTTTTGCAGGTTCTGTTTTTTGTTTTTGGTTATTGATTATTCTTAAATTCATCAAAAACCATGAGAATACCAAAAAGTAAATCTACAATAAAACAAATTCTTCTATGGAAGTTTCACATGGTATTTAGTTCTTACTCATAAGAACAACATTCCTTGTCTCACACGTCAAAGAGAGTTAGTCTTTCTCAAAAGCCCCTATATCTCTCTCTGTTCAATCTGGTTAAGACAACCTGAATATAAAGATCAGGTCTTGATCCGCGCCTTAAAGATCCAATCATCCAGTATAAGATCATTTGTTCCCGACCAATGATCTCAATGGAGTTCTATCGCAATCCTTATCATCGCTTTTTGATTTCAATCTGTCTTTTTCTTGAATTTCTTCTTCTTCTTGTTTACCAACTCGCATATGATCTTGAATCAGATTATTAGAACTACTCTCATTCAGATCTTCCTCTTTACCTCCTTCTTCATCTCCAAGAACAACCACATCCCCAAATTGCACATGCTTCTCACCTTCCTTTGGCGAATTCCTCGGAGCCGGATCCGTGGTTGACGTGACGTTTTCAGGGATCTTGTTGTTGACATTCTTCTCCACAGCTTTCTCTGGATCGTAATTGGAAACGCTCTTGCTAACGGAGAAGATGCAAGGCTTGAGGAGGCAAGAGTAAACATAAGCCAGGAACCAGAAGAGCCAAGGGACACCAACAAAGATCATACCCGCTTGAAGAAACAGAGGACTTGGATCAGAGAGAACCAAGTAAAGTCCTAAAAGGACTCCTCCTGAGATGATACATGAAAGAAACAAAAGAGTGATAATGTATATTCTTGGATCACCTTTTCTCTGATCCATTCGATTTCCGACCACTGAGTTTGAAACACAAAGGAAATCACAGAAATTGTTTTTTTTTTCTTTACTTCTCTTTATAACAGAATTTGATTTCTCTAATTTTTTCTTGGGAAAATTCTGAGAAGGAACAGGTGGGTGTAACAGAAAACTGAAAATAGCGATTAATGCGGGCTTTTTATTTTTATTTTATTTTTCTTCTTCTTTTTGTTGCTAAATTACTCGGAAGAATTTTATTAATTAGAAGATTCGTTGTGTATAAGTTGTTCGAGACTTTTTATACGATTTTAGAGTGAAATTAGGAAATGTAAAACAAATTTATTCTGGAAATAAAGTTAAATATTTGAAAATGTTAGTAAGATATTTATGGACGTTATATTTGGAGTCTTTTTTTTGCATGCAGAACAACTTTTTTTGTGCTGGTAAGTAAAACATAAGACCACTAAAAGTAAAACATATATAATACTACAAATTATATCCCTATATATATATATATATATGTTTATCGTGCTATCAACCAAGATAGGACGAAGGTTCACGATGTCTTCTTATACATGAGTCCCACTTTTAAAATATATAATAATTTTTATGTGTTCACACTAATATTTCGTAAAAAAATTGACATATTTTTCTTAATTCACATGTAAATGGATCCAGAAACATGTGTTCCTAAAAACGAGGGAAAGCAAAACGTGTTTTTTAAAAATTTCAGACCTATTAATCATGAATCATCTAACAGCCAATTCTTAGAATGTAAAATTAATGTACACTTAGAATTGAGAATAAATATGGCCATGTGATACTCTGATTAAGTATCAAATTCTGCCTCGATCGACTCTAGTTAGAGATATTGTGTGTGTGTGTGCTTTGAGTCTTTGACATGTCACATTTTAGGGTTTTGTCTGTTTAGTTGTAGATATTAGTCTCGATTACAACATAGCATCAGTTCTTTGACAAAGAAACACAAACAGATGCAATGCAGATACAATGAAAAGGAGATTACGCTCACAAAAATTACAAAAACACCCAAAACGAAACAACATTCAAACACAACCAGGATTATAACACAAGCTCATCCACAAAAACTCAAATCTTGTGTGATGTATTAAACTTCATGTCTTGGGTTTATGTGAAGGATATTGGTTTCAGACATGATTCGTAACCCAAGAGAAACATTGATTTTTTTAAATTACTTTTGATTCGAGTTGGGTCCCAATGACCCTTACCAACATACAATGCTCTTCGTTTTCTGATCCACTCGAAACCCAATGATCATACAAAGTTAAATCTTTATTTTGTTGTATTTATCAAAAGATTTTTCTCTGATTTCTAGCTTTTCTTCTGCCAACATGTTATTGTTCTTTTTGGATTATATCTGAATTTGGTCAACGTGTTCAGATTTATCTCTCTTATCATCAACAATCACAAGAAGCTATTGTTTTGTCTTTCTTTTTCTAAATTACTGGAGTATTAGAGTAATTACTTGCTAATAACCACGTGAAATTATATCTGGTCTTGTGATATTCTTGCCCTGTTTTTAGTCTTACCGACTCTGTTTCAAGAATTTTCTTTTGAAAAAAGTAAAAAAGAAAGACATTTTTAAATAAATAAAGTTGCTTTTGTACTTGGATGTTCCATAAATTCAGGAGGGAACAAAACAAGTTAACAGTACTTAAAGAGTAATGATCACGTTTTTGTTTTCAGCCTTCAATAAGTGTTGAATTCTGTATAACTAATTAATTATCAGTAATTTACATTAAGACAAAACAGATAATGAGAAATTATATGTTTCTTAATAACAAATTAACGTATTTTAATTAATTGGGTAAACGGTAATTTCTCGAGAAAATAAATCTTCCCGTCGATACGGATCTCTTCATCGACTCTGAGCTTCGTATTAGAAAACTCGATACTCCGCCGTTGCTTCTCTGAGCCTCCGTCGTTTGAGGCGTCTTTCCGTCGCCATGTCCATCTTCTTCTCGCTGCTGCGAAGTTCCAACGCCGGCGGACTCTTCTTCGTCTTCGATCTCCCGAATTACATCAGCGATCGATATCACTGTACCTGAGTTCAATGATACCGATCTCCGAATCTGATGTGGATATTCATCCTTTGTATCACGTTGCTCCTCCGATCCATCGTTACTATTCCGAGAGTCAATTTCCAGATCTTCCGTAACGACGACGGAATTGAAATCGCCAGTTTGTTGCTGATATCCGTTCAAATTCGAGTTAATCTCTTCAGCTTCTCCGACACGAGTAGTGGATTCCGCAGCAGTTTGATGAACGGAACTCGAATAGTTAGCTACAACTAAATCGGGCTCGGCGATGGTGGCGGTGGGAATTGCTCCGGTGACGAAAGCGCGGCAAAGCGGACAGTTAGAATGAGATTTTAACCAAGTATCGATACAAGGAAGGTGAAAAGCGTGATTACATTTCGGCAACAATCTTAAGCTCTCATTCTCTTCAAATTCACTCAAACAAACAGAACAATCAGAACCATCAACGAATCCATCTCCCTTTCTATATTTGTAAACCTTAATAGATCTAATCAAAGAGTCACTAAGGCCATCTCCAGCACTCGCTGCTGCATTCGAGGTTCCTTGTCCGGATTCAATGGCGGAGGAGGAGAAGAATCCAGGAGCTTCAGAGGATGAGTTATCGCAGCGGCGATGACAGTACTTAGAGATGAGAGTGTAGTAGGTGACGAGGACGAAAGCACTAGCGAGAATTCCGATGAGAGCAATGAGAAGAGGAGAGAGTTTGGAGGAAGAGTCGTCAAGGAAGACAGGAGGAGGAGGAGGGAAGATGAGGTAACACCATTGAGGACAGTAGATGTTGCAGATACCTTGAGAGCAATCATTGTAGGAATCGTATGGAGACCATGGATTAGAGTTTGACATTGAACCCATTTGATTCAATGGTTTCTCTGTTTGCAAACTAGAGAGATAGAAAATGAAGAAGAAGAGAAGAGAGAAGAGATGGTGAGGTGAAGTGTCTCTCTCGCTCTCTTCTTTATCTTTGGTCACTGTATTTTTTCTTGAGTACATTATTCTACACTCTTTAGCAATTCTACATTTTTAATATTTTATTTTACAACTAACTTTCTTTATATCAAATTAAAATCTGACTTATCTGTTTTTAATATTCACAGAAGTTATGTTTCTTTTCTTTGATATACATAGTTTACTTGGTCTCTAACCTGTTGATCTTTTATATAATTTCACAAATACAATGATCTTTTGTGATCTGTAATAGCATTATAATTAAAAATGTTTTGGGGATAAAATGGATAAATTAGAACTATTAGGATATAAAATAGAGAATATATTCTATAGAACTAAAAAAGTCAAGAGATTGATGTTATAATGCTTTAGCTTTATCTTTGTTATTCGTTTTCTTTATCTTTTTAGAGTCTTTTATAGACTGTGAGCATATAGTGTAAAGAAGAAACAGACCACATGTTTACTAGCCAAGAATTCAGACAAGTGAAATAGTTGAATTTGTTGTGTCTATCTCTCTAAGCATTGTCGAAGATGTTTGAGAATGAAATATAGATAAAATAGATATGATACTAAATTATCATTTTTATTGTTTGGTAAAGGAAAGTTACGTAAATGTAAGAGTATATGTATCTTTAAACTAAAGCAAAAAAAAAATTAAATAGTAAAGTTGTTGGTGAAGAGAAGACTACCTAAAGGAGTCTTGATCATGGATGATTATTGTCACATCAATATTATAATCATTCATTAATATAAATGATTGATAATATATAGACATATTGTTAACATATGTCTTACTTCGTATTTGTAAGAAAAAAAACCATTTATTTTCAAACCAACCCATTGAAAATAAACATCTTTAGTTAGATTTCACCAAATCTAATAACTTAATGATAAAGAAGTCTGAATAACAAGATACCTTTGTAATGTCAATAAGAATTAATAACTTAGCAGAGAATCTTGTAAGTTTGTGTAAATAATTATTAGCCATGTGGTAACGAATGCCATGGAGCTCACTCAATCTATTAATTTAAAGAAGATAAGGAAAGAAAAATAATCTGAGGCTTCAGCTTGAGTTCAAAGTTACTAGTAGTCTATCACTATCCTATTAAAAAAATAATTTATCAATTATAAAGAAATTGACCCAAATAAACCACTCTTTATAGGCCCATGCAAACCCAATTTATAAGACCGGAATAGACCGGTTCGGTTTTCTCGAGAATTGTCGCAGCTAGAATTAGTCAAAAACCGTTCTTCTAAATCGAAGCTGGAATTAGCTACTGCGATCGGAGAAGAAACAAAGCTAGCTCGAGAGAGGCCATGGAAATTTCCGGAGCTCGTTCAAGCATCGTTTGTCTTCTATTACTTTCCATGTGTTTCATTCCCAGTGTTTTTTCCAAATCTCGTCTTCCTATTTCCGTAAGTCTTGCCTACATCTCTGTGTTCGACTCAGTCTAAGCTCCGCTGATTTTTGTGGGAGAAATCAATTTTGTAGGATGTGGAGATTAGGACGAAGAAGAGCGAATGCTACGCTGATATAGAGAGGTGAGTTCATGGGATACTTAAAAGGCAATTGTTATTACGGTACTTACGGTTTAGTTTCGAGCCGTTCTTTGGTGAGTGGTTCTTCGATCATGGATATTGCTTTTCTTTTTAATGCGCTTATGCTATAAAATTGTTTCGTTCTAATGAGTAAACTCAATGGAAGATTTTACAAAACTTGATTGTTCTCTGTATTATCCTAAGCTTGATTCTTGGTTACTATTTTCTTTACAGGTTTGGGAAAATTTGTAGCTTGATTCTTGATTATACTACAGATATATTGTAGATCATTGTAGGATGATTTGACTAAACTTGTTTATCCGCAATTCGAAGTTTTCTACATAAGTTAGCAAATTCTTGCCTCTTCTTTGCTCTGACTTTTGTGTTATGTGTTGTGGGAAATCAAAACAGTGGGCTATGGGGTTGGCAATGCAAATCTTCTGCAATAGCAAAAGAGAATTGTGCACTGCGATGCCTTTCTCCGGAATGTTATGAACTCATTTATGAGAGCGATCCGGTGAGGCTTGTATAACGATGTTAATGATGATGTGTGTCTTCTGTATATTCTGTTTCTTTTTTATGCATTGTCTTCTTTTGTTGAGCAGCTTGAAGAAGGTGAAAAAGATTTGATTAGGAACCAAGAATACAAGTATTGTCTGTACAAGTAAGTTTAAAACAACTCTCTCTTTGGTTTTTCTACCTTTTTAATTGAAACTTGAAAATCATTCTAGTTGAGGACATTAATCATCTACGTATCCATTTGTTTTTGCAGATCATCGCTCGGGGAAAACCTAGATGGTGTTCGAGGCAGCTTCTGATGAAATCAAACAAGAGTTTTCTCTTCTACTTCTTCTTTCTTTCTTAATCAAGACTAGTTCTCTTCGAAATTTAGAGAAAGCCAAGCTAAGCTCTTGTGTTTGAGCTCCTTTGCTGTATAAGGGAATCGATTGTTCCAAACATCAATTTTTTTTTTTTTTTTTTTTTTTTTTTTTTTTTCT
>WJSH01004574.1:177231-202203 GCA_009757365.2 Lepidium campestre
AAATTGAAGTATAAACTTGTACAATTAGAAACGATTCAGAGAAAATTTACTTTTAGATTGGATTTTGGTTAAATGAGTTTGCAACACAGAAAAAATTAGATCAAAACACAACCCTAATATTATTTCTAACAAACAAAGCTCATCACATTCATGGGGTAGAATTGGTGGATGCAATACACAAACCATTTTCAAGTGTGATCAATTCGTGCACTTATAGACGCTCACCTTTCTCACGAGCAATAGAAGCCGAGAGGATTCCAAGATCTCGATTGAGGACAGTTAATGCAGCTTCACACTCGGATACAATTCTGGTTACAGAAGACGGCTCTCCAGCAACTGTTCCTGATGATCCAATCGAAAGTGCTGCATGCGAGTCTCTTAGGTTCTTTAAGTTCCCTAGGAACTGCCACCAAACAATACACAACTCATTTCGTTTCATTTTGTTATCAGAATCAAATTATAACTGATTAGGACTTGAGATGGTACTCGAACACAGTTCTCAACTTAAGTTACATCCGAATAGAGCTACTTCATTTAGTCGATACAATAAGATATTAAGATAAAAGGAGACATTTGGGGTACCTTTAAAAGCATATTATAGGCTTCCAGTAAACGGTTTGCAGCAGGGCCAAACCCATGAAGCTGAGGTACTTCCATCATATGTGTCCATGGACGAATTTCCTGCAATATTTAAACATAGTGATAATGCTATACCAGTTCATGTTCTAATTTCAGGAAAAGCTAGTCAGATCAGAAATATTATTCAGAGACATGTTTTGCGACATGGAAGCAGTAAAATATAGAGAATTCGTTTTTGTTTGGTTAAAGCTATTAGCAGATCTACAAGTAAAATCCGAACTTAAGCATTTTGCTGCTCGCTGATCTAGGTTGACAGAGAACGAGAATCATGAATGGAAAATAAATACCTTTGTGTAGATGGTATTGAACGCCCTAGCAGTTTCAAGAAACGATTCTAGACGAGCCCTTAGTTGAGATTCCACTTCAGTATATTCTTCATCGGGATTGTAGGCATGCTAAAAGGAAAAAAACAAGAAGAAAAGACATATTTAACTAAAATAAGTCTTCAATACAAAGCAACCAAACATTTGGTCCAACGAGTTATATAATTCACAGTCAAATCATAAGTCTTCAATACAGAGCAACCAAAACACACCTTTGCTGCCAAGTCATCAACTTTCTGTTGAAGATTAGAGAGAATCTTGGCCTGCTCTGAAAGTTTTGTCTCCAGTTCTGAAACATCTGGTCTGCAAATAACTTAGATTAAGGAACATAATGTCACTACATCTGCTGATATATGAAGTGAGAATCTAAGGACTAAGGGTCTAACTAGCTGGCTCCAAAAAACACATTGTTAATCATCTAAAATAGTCTATAACCCAAAGTTACCAAGTAACTACAAAAGGTGGAATAATTTGGAGATAAGAGGAGAACATCGCTCTTACAATGGATATATCGACTGGATCTGCACATCAGCAGGGAACAGTTTGCATTCCTCAGAAAATATCAGAGACTGTCTCTCTGCAATAGCATCTATGAGCTGGATATCTTTGGCAACCTGCTCATCAATACTGAAAAGTAAGCAAAATCATTGTTATGCTCAGAGAATCAGACAAACTATAATGTAGGCCTGGAATATGAACTGCATAAGATATCAGATAATAATGTCATATTAACCTCCATTCTGGATTATCTGAAAAGAGGCTTGCCTCCACTAAGTCAACAATATTGCGAAGCATTTCCATCCGATCTTCATAAGTTCCATGTCCCTAAAGAAATTATAGTATTAACGCATCCAGGAAGTTGAAATTATGACAACAAAAGCAAATTCAGCTGTGGATAACTTAAACCATGCTTTCACTTTGATAAATCATGGAACTTGAACATATATCAGTAAATGCAAAACTTCAGCAAGGCTTGATAAAAAAGCTTACTTGAATGGCTTCTATATCTACAGTTGGCGTAATCCCCAGAAACTTTGCGATGTCTGCCAAATCTGAAAACGAGGAGTCACTTACACATCAGTCTAGCTATAGGAGGTCTTCTATGATATGCCCGATTTTTCAGAAGATTAACCGTTTGTATAACATAAAAATAGCAACGCATTATTACTTTCCCCAAAGGCCAACACGATCAAAGAAAAGCTTACACTGAATACGAACAGTTTCTTCATCACGAACCCCAGCATCTCCTTGGAGATTTTGCTGTGAGAAAGGAGATTTATCACCTAATAACCTTCAAAAAATAGCCAAAGAAGAGACAATAAGTTAATCCCATATAAATCTCCATCCATACTTAAACTGTGTTTGCAAAATTACAAAATTTAGGTTAATTAAGCAATCCAAAGAGACCCAATACTACATTTGGACTATGATCAAACACTGTGTCAACTTCCCCACTGTGTAAATGCTTCGACTTTTTGATCAGACTCGAAAGTTCAAAACTGTGCCGGTTCAGTTGATCTTAAATCAAGAGAATTCTGGTAGATGAGGATCAAATAATTGGAAAGGAAGAGAATTACTTGAAAAAGAGCCATTCAAGAAGAGCATAACGTTCCATTCCGGCGAAGAGGAGAGACTGAGCAGGAGCATTTGCCCTAGGGTAATTAAGCAACCCTAGCTTCTTCTGTATCTCTTCCATCTGCTTCGCCGCCATTTTACTTTCCCACTAATTCCGGCTTCAACGACACCGATCGAATCTCAGAGATCTCACACTCCACCTTCGTCTCGTTGGTTTCTCTCAAAACTCAAAAAAAGAGAGAGCCTAATTTACCACATGGGCCTCTTTCATCTCCAGCGTGTAAAAAATGAAAACAAAGATGAATTTTGTAAGACCAGCCAAAAAAGGAACTTTGCAACTTAATTAATACACAAATGAGATTGGCAAAACGATTTTTAAAAAGGATTAGAAAAAATAAAAAATAGCGATAACAATACATTTTTGTGGTGTTTTCTGTACTAATTTTTTTAATAATGTGATTATTAACTATCAAAACGATTTTTTTAATTACTGCTGCGTTTAAAAGTTACTTATCAAATCCAATATATGATTTTAATTCAAAAAGGAAAAATTATAAACTATAAATATTCTAAATTTTGTCCAAGAACAGAGCTTTCAAAATTTTTGTATTTCCCAACGGAACTCTGACGTTTTGTCCAGAGCCGACGAAAGACAACCCACACCGATAACTAAAGTTTATCTCTTTCCTCTCTCTCTTTCTGCATCCGTGCTTGCTCTGTTGCTTTAAGCAATGATGTCCCTGAATCTATCTGCTTCCCTAAATCCGGGTCTTCTCCACAAGACCCGGACCCGTCAACAACCGACCCGTCTCTCTGCTCTTCTCCTCACCAACGATAAACCCTTCAGTTTCAGATACCCACTACCACTAGGGCTTTCTCTGATTCCCAATCTACAGATTCGCGCCGCAGAAAAACCTTTACTTTCATTCACAAACCCGGAGTACCCATCTGGGTTCTCGAGAAAACCCAGATCCATCGCCGCCGCTGGGTCTTCTGACGCGAATCTAGATGGTGATTACGAGAAATCCGATCTTGAAGAAGCGGCGGAGAAGAAGGAGAAGAAAGCTAAGACTCTTCAGCTTGGACTTGTGTTTGGTCTTTGGTATTTCCAGAATATCGTTTTCAACATCTTCAACAAAAAGGCACTCAATGTCTTCCCTTATCCATGGCTTCTCGCTTCGATTCAGCTCTTTGCAGGTTCTATCTGGATGCTAATCTTATGGTCCTTTAAGCTTTATCCTTGCCCTAAAATCTCCAAACCTTTCATCATTGCTCTCCTTGGCCCCGCATTGTTCCACACTATTGGACACATCTCAGCTTGTGTCTCATTCTCCAAAGTCGCCGTTTCTTTCACACATGTTATCAAATCAGCAGAGCCTGTGTTCTCAGTCATTTTCTCGTCTCTTCTCGGTGATTCGTACCCTATAGCCGTCTGGTTATCGATTCTTCCAATCGTTATGGGTTGTTCTTTAGCTGCAGTCACTGAAGTCTCATTCAATTTAGGCGGATTATCAGGAGCTATGATTAGTAACGTTGGTTTCGTCTTAAGAAACATTTACTCTAAACGAAGTCTACAGAGCTTCAAAGAGATTGATGGATTGAATTTATACGGTTGCATCACTATACTCTCTCTGCTTTATCTATTCCCCGTGGCTATTTTCGTTGAAGGATCACACTGGGTTCCAGGTTACCATAAAGCTATTGCATCCGTTGGCAAACCAACAACTTTCTACTTTTGGGTTCTACTCTCTGGTGTCTTCTACCATTTGTACAACCAATCTTCTTACCAGGCGCTCGACGAGATCAGTCCCTTGACTTTCTCTGTAGGGAACACGATGAAGAGAGTCGTGGTGATTGTCTCGACGGTATTGGTGTTTAGGAATCCTGTTAGGCCTTTGAATGCCCTTGGATCAGCCATTGCGATTTTCGGTACCTTCTTGTATTCTCAGGCCACCGCCAAGAAGAAGAAGATTGAAGTTGGAGGTGATAAGAAGAACTAAAGGTTATAAGGGCAAATCCAAGGATTTTTATTTTTTCCAAGTTATTTTATTTTTGGTTGTTTTTTATCTTATTATGGAACTAGAATCTTCATTTCTGTTAACTTGCTTAGTTGCTTGAAAGACTTTGATCTACTTAATTTGTGACCTCTTCTACTGGATGCTCTTCCATTGAAATGAAGTTGGTCTGATTCTGAGAAGAGTTAACTTTCTTAATCTTAAGCCAGTTTCTTCCTAATACAATGACACTTTTGAGTCCAATTCAAAACTGTACACTAAAAAACACAACAGAGAATTCCTTATTTTCACCAGGAGTAATGCCGGAACCTTCTCCAGCTCATTCTCCTGAAAGGTTTACAAGCCAGGATGCTGAGATCAACAGCTGCAGCAAGCGCCATGAAGATGGCTGCATCTTCCACACAAGTTACATGCCTCATAGCTAATTGTACCACAGGCTTGCTGCTTTTCCCTTCCCCCTGCACTCTTGAGCTCATTACAAACCCGCCTCCAGAGACGTACTGTCCTAAACCTGAAAAGTCCCCGCTACTCTGCGGGCTTGGAATCGGTGTAGCTGCAACCGTTAGCATCTGTTTATCTGTGTCAATTAAAAATTCGCCACCTTTCTCAGCACTGATGAGAATTTCAGACATTAAAACATCTCCAACTTCTACCCCGTTTGATACGAGATGGAATCTGCAACACACAGAGTCCCTGATTCCGCGTTCTCGCCAAGCTTCGAGCTTTCCCCATGGCTGCCAACTATTGGGTCGAGATGGGTCAGGCCGGACCACAAGCCAAGCACCCGGGCTAGACTTGGCGACCCAATCACAGCCAGTGGATGGGACAAAAGGAGTTGTTATGAAAGCAGCAGCAACAGCAGAGCCAGAGAGATCATGTATCTTCACCTTCCAGCCTTTTCTCTCACGTCTCTCAGTGTCAAGCTCGTTCCCATCGCCTGAACTTGACCAATATCCATTCAACGGATCCACCTGTGACACCCTGAAGAATCAAATGCCTATCAGTACTATGTAGAGAGCACATAGAGACAGATATGTGCAACTATAAAGAAATCAAATGTCACCTGTCTCGGCTAAATTTGCAACTGAAGATAGGTTGCTTGACCGACCCTCGAAGCTGAACTATCTGAGGGCTCAAAGTAGTAACATCCTCGAACTGGAAAACATATCGAGGATCAGGATCGAGCTTCACTCTCAAATGAAGCTCTGCACCACCTTCCCGCTTGTTCTTTCCAATACCGATCCAGCCATTGAAGAGAATCATTGGTTTGCCTTCTCCCCATTCAGGACCTACAACCAACTTAAATATCCCGATCTGCTGTCTTTTAGCACCAACCCCGCAATTCGAATTCTTTTTACAGGTAAAAACCGAAATTTCCAAGTGAGCATGAGGATTATAGAAGCATCCAGGGGTCAGGAGAGCTCTTAAGTCAGATTCTTCGAGATAAAAGCTTGTGGAAATGCTGTTATGGTCAGGAGCTGCATCTAGGGACGGCATCAAAGGGATAGATGTTGTTTGAATGGGAAAGCCTCGGAGTTTTATTTCGCAAGAGCATTGGGAAGAAAAGTTCTTCTTCTTATCAACTCTTGAAGCAGAGTTTAAGAGGAACTTGGGAATTCTCAAAGCAAGAGAGCCTACTGAAAGGCGAATAAAAGCTTGAGGATCCATTGAATGTCAGAGATCTTTCCCCATTGGATCAGAGAGGATGCGTATCCATGGTGGTATGATCAATCAACCTAATAAGCAAAGAAGAAAGAGACTAAACCAAAGTTAGTTTCATCTTCAAAACCAAATAGCAGAAGCAGATGTATTTTAGATAAAGACAATTAAGAAGAGCAGATTTGAATTGGTCTTCACTGGATGATTGTTAATGTTGTTCTTCTACAAGTTTTGAGCTCTAATGCTGAGAAATCAATTGATATTGCTTAGAAAATTCTTAAAACACTGCAACAGAAATTAATATTTCCCTCTTTTTTATTACTGTTTTCTTAGTTACAACAATAAACAAACTCGATGTCTTCTTTCTTACAAATAGCTCTACTAATCTCCAAGAACAAAGATCACATGACTTCTATGATTAGTAAACTCAAACTACAAACTTTAAGCGATCAACTTACTTAGATTAAACAACACACGACAAACTTCATTACTTTTAACAACGACTAAAGCTGAGTTACAGTATCATCAAAGAATAAGCGTCAAGCAATTGAAGTCAAGGTTGACAAACAAAGAAGCAAAGACACAGAGAATGAAATCAAGTGAGACAGAGCTAGGACTTAAAGAAGCAATGAATAATAGCAGAAAAAGCTACAAACTTTATGGAATTAGGATTCACCCAAATGAGCAAAAAAAGAAAGAAAGAAATCAGAATTCTGCTACAAACCTGTTTAAACCCGTAAACATAACTTTCGAGACAATCTGATAGATCCCAAGAAAAAGTTAGACCCTTTCAAAAATCCTTTTCCCCTCGTAAACCAAAACTTAATAAAAGGAAAAGAATTTATCAATCAGAGAAAAAAATGTGAATAGTGAAATGGTTTAAAAATCAAGAGAGAAGAAACATGAACATGGAAATCGTAGAAAGAAGAGAGATTTAAGATTATGAAGAGATATCGATTTTGGTTTCACAGAACCCAAGGAGAGAAACTTTCCTTCTCTTTCTTCTCTCTCTTTCGTTCGCTGTGTGTAAGTAAAATATTCTAAGCCCGAAGAAAAAATTGTGATATTCGTTCGCAACGAAATTGACGGGGAGAATATAAACGCAAAAAGGATTTCTATTTTTATTCCTTAATACAAACTTATGTATTTCCACCTAATTGACTCTACAATTTATCTCCTCATTTTTCATGTCAACGTACAATATTAATTTTGCTTTTTCTCATTGGTCCGATATATTATGTGTTTTATTCGACCACTTTCTCTAAAATCAGAGATTGGTCTAAAATAAATCATAAAGTAATCACAACTCTTAATTGATTTCTTTAATTCGATTCAAGATAAAATTATAAAAATAATTACTTTTAAGTTTATAAGTAATATTCGTATGAGTTAAACTTGATACAGTTTTTACGTAGTTGTAGTCAAATAAAAAAAGTTTTTGTTGGAATTAATAAAATAATAATATCATCCCATCCTATATGCATGTTGAAGAATAATAAATGGTTGTCAATTATTTATTTTATCAACAATAACTTCATGCAGTCGAATTATTGAAATTAGAGATAAGTTATTAGTGTTTGGAAAACCCAATACCAATAATGCATTCAAATGAAGCAGTATATATATATAATAATATTTATTTTAACATAAAGAAATAGAATGATTATTTATTATTTTAGTAAATATGGAATAAACAAAAGAAAATATAAGAATATAAATAGAAGGATAGGTACGTGAATACAGCTGGAGCCATGTTTCTCTCTTCTTCTTTTTTAGTTGAATATATTTACATTCAAATAAGAAATAACGAAAAGCTTTAAAAAATCTAATCACTTTCAGACACATAAGCCTCCTGACTTCATATCCCAACTGTCCACTTTAATATTTTAGATTTTTATAAAAAAATGCAACTACACTTATTATTTGTTTTTCTATTAAAATTACAAGTATTTGTTGAAATAATGCACTAGTAGTCTAGTAGACGTGGTCACTCGATTTGAAGATTATTTTAATGAATACATAAAAATTAATATTATTTATTGAATATATTCAATATGCTAATATAGTTTTCTGAAATCTTTGTTTTGTATGTTTGTAATTAAGGTTGATTAAGTTATAATACATATAAATAAAGATATCTAAAACCAGAAAAGTATTTAATAGGCATTTATAATTTTTACAAATGATTTGAGCATGTACAACAAACAAATCTAATTATTCATAAGTAGGAAAACTGAAATAATTCAAAACAAAGTAATAATTAATTAAAGAAAAAGAAAGAAAAGAGAAAGAGAGAGCCGCAAAGAAGGAAAGGGATAGAGATGGGTTATCGAGGAGCTGACATCTTCGACATGTGCCTCTTCCTGTCATCTACTTCCTCAATCTCACACTTCTTTTGCTCTTTTTTATTAATTAATTTATTACTAATTTCATGTTAGATTCTCTGTATCAATGATGTTTATTACTTTTTCAGTCAATTTTATCGTGCATTTCAATTCAAAATATTTAGAATTTCTTGCATTCATGATATTTAGTAAGCGTCCATAATATAATTTAGATAAAAACGAAGTCAAATTATGGTTTAACAAATCTTTTGTCACGTTCCACTTTTGATATTGAATAACATATATAAAATTTTAAAATATTTTGTTATCATCGAAAAATCACAAATCAAAACAAGCCCAAAACACTGAGACATGTTATCAGCATATGTAATTAAAATTCAAAGAGTCGTGGCCATATGAGTACAACAAAGTCAATATATATGTATATTAAGACATCAGTCAACTAAACCAATCTTTATATGACTAGACTCTAAGACTTAACACAAGCTCACTTCAAGTCTTACTTTGTGTACCCGCCTAATCCTTTATTTTATTTTTATTAGTCCTATTCATCCAATTATCATGATTTATTATTGAATTATCAAATTGCAAATGGATCAATAGATTGAAAAATCATGGAGTCGTAATATAAATTTAGAAGATAAAAGTAATATTATAAAACTAGTGGCAGGTTTAAGAGATAATGTTTTCTTTTGGCAATTTCGTCTTCCCAGTTTGTAATTTCCTAGGTTGGCAGTAAACTCAAAAGCATCTTATACTTTCTATATTCTTCAAAATTCATTTCACTTTTCTCATTTTTGGTTCATATATATTCTTTAAAGCAAACCAAGAAACAATTTCCCAATATACAAAAATAAAGTTTATTAAAGATTCTTCATTAACAATATAATACTAAAGAGTCGATCGTTTTCAAACCAAGTTGATTCCAGTTTCCGATTACCAAAAGGAGAAGAACTTTATATATGCCAATGTTAAATCAAACCAAGAAAGAAACTTTTCTAAATTCTAGACAAAGATAATGTTTTATGGTTTTTAAGCTTGCATCATCAATTTTTTGGAAAATATTACTTCCATTTCTTGAAGAATTTGCCCTTGTGTTTACCAAACATGCCATGTTTCCAACGTTTTCCAAATTTTCCATGCTTGAACTTGCCATGTTTGAACTTTCCATGGCCGTGATATCCGTAGCCATAGCCGTGACCGTGGTGATGACCATGGTGTCCGTGGTGAGACAGATAATGAGCACCAGCTGCTGCAACCGCTCCACCAGCTAACATCGCTCCTATACCTCCGTGGTTATGTCCTGTAACATTGATTTTAGTTAAGGTCTTCTGTTGTTTCAAATGCCATCTTTAAATGAGTTTTGTGTGAAGATTGCTAAAGGTAGTGGGAAAAGCAAAAATACACACTAAACATAAAAGCAAACGGAAATAGACAATCAAAAGCCTAAATGTGGTAACATGTAAAGACATTTGTATGAGTAAGAATGTAAATGCTGAGAATGAAATTACCAGAGTGAGATGGACCAGGATAACCGTGAGGAGGATAACCAGCTGGAGGGTAACCGGCTGGAGGATAACTGGCTGGAGGATAACCGGCTGGAGGATAACCACCATGGGGAGGATAAGCAACAGGTGGATAGCCATGAGGAGGAGGAGGAGGGTATGGATGAGGAGCTCCATAACCGTGACCCTGATGACCGTAACCGTGACCCTGAGGAGGGTAGTGTCCGCCTGCAAATCCTGCTAAGTTGTGGAAGAATCCTCTGTCATTGTGATTATGATGATCCTTTCCCATTGTCTTCACACTTCAGGTTACTAAACTGCAAAGAAAGAAAACACTTAGGAATTAGATAATAAAGAAACATCTTTGAGTAGTAAGGGGCTATTGAACGTTGGCGTCTACTCCTCCTATTTCAAAGCTAATGCCAGTAAGAGAACACGAATCAATAGAACGTGTTCATAAGTTAAAGAAAAGGATAAGAGAAGAGCAAAGAAGAGTTTCTGTATATCTATCTCTCTGAGTCTCTGACTATATAAAGATAAGAAATTTCACCAACATTCGAATCCAATTTCTCGTTTCCACACTTACAAATCCTTCTCCAACGAATACAATGAACCAAAAAAGCTAATATCATTTCGCAATTATAGAGAGCACTGAGTTCTAGGGTTTCAAAAGAACCCATAAGCAAACCTCAATAATAATTTCCCGATGCGTAGTTTCGGATTCGAAAGTAACATACATGGATAAAACAAAGCTCATATTGAATGAATAACAGCAAACAAATTCTCAGGTCACAAGATTTCAAAATGATACTCAGGACACAAGTCTAAAACAAAAGGATATCGATGCACGTACCAAAACTGAAGAGGTTTTCTTTTCTCGTCTGATACGTCCTCTTAAAGCGATTGCCCAGAAATAAAGATGGAGACTTGATTATGATTTCGTAATTGGAACGATCACGACGTCGTTGGTCTCTGCATATATAGTACCGTCTTTCTCCAAAGCAGAGGAAACGCCTGAGAGAGACGCCGTACTTTCCACGCCACGCGCTTCCTTTTACTTACTTATCTAATTTTCCGCATAATTCGTCAACAAGATAAAATATTTTTATTTAATTACAATATCTTGATTGAAACATGAAGAAATCAAAAATCGAATAAGTTCTAGATAATGAAAAAAATTACAATAGGATCTGATTCCAGTCAAATAAGCTTAACACACAGAATCCATAACACTATGACAGAATAAAATCAACTAAAATCTCCGGTACGGTTTGGTTTACTCTTCGGTTAGGATTACTCTCAGTCAGCAATTGGAAAACTAAACCGAATTGGTTTGAATGATTCAAAATGGGAATCTTCATGTACTATGAATTTTGTGATAAAGTCTTCTGTAGATTTTTGCACCTTCGAATGCAGCGTGAATCTCTCGTTCCGTTCGTATACCCATTGGATTTTCCATTAACCAACCATCCTCTGTGTCAACTGTGTCTGTGTGTTGAAGAACATTTGACTCCTCATCTAACTGGTTCCTCATGTCTTGAGCCACTTCGAGCACATCAGATTGCACAAAGATCTGTGCACAAAGATCGTGATTCAAGGGCAAAGAAAGCTTTCACAACCGTAATATGAAGAAAAAAACACTTACTTTACCGCCGGGTTTTAGGTTTCGCAGAATAGAATTTACCAAAGGCTTTTGGACAACACGTCTCTTTTGATGACGTTTCTTGAAATGAGGATCCGGACACTGCATGTTTTGACAGGCCAAAAACGAATAAGTTAGAACATCATATCAAAGACAGAGCCTGGAAATATCATTTACTCAGAAGCTTACAACCATTTTATCACTTACCAAGATTGAGACAATCTCCAAAGGTCCAGGATAACTCGATATGAGTTGTTCAAAGGAAACCATGGCGTTTGCAAATATGAAGTGTCTGAAAACCCATCCATAAGATATCCATTAAAGAAGGTATTAACAGAGTATATCACAAAGACTTATTCTAAACATCTTCTTAAGGTTCTGGAATGCAGATATTACATGTTTGAAAATCCGAGCTCATTCACCCAATAGTTGGCGCGCTTGACCAGCTGCAAAGAAATGTGAGATGTTAAAAATTTTCAGGCCAACCTAACCGAAAATACATTAGCTTAAGCAGAAGAATGGTCAAGTAAACTTGAAACTCTCAAAAGGAGCTGGGTCTCTACTTTCTGACGTATCTCCAGCCCCAAGTAATTTCTCGATTCAGCATTCTTTTTGGCTAGCCATAGGAGAAATCTGCCACTGCCTAATATATAAAGAAGTAACCACAGAATTAGTAAAAAAATCCAAACCCAAGAACCATTTACAAGGCAGCCAGGAAGGGATATTTAATAGGAAAGTGCTGGTTTTTAAAGTTGAAATACATTTCGAGCATAAACGAGGCAGAGGACAATGAACAATATAAAGGAGAGCTATATGACGGCTCAAAATCAAGTTCAGATTCCAAGGAAAGATGCCAACTTTGCAACCAAAAGTTCCAAGACAAATAGCGTGTAATGCAACTCAGAGAACTGGGTTGGTGATGAAATAATATCCCCTATCATGAACTTGTCTTCCTCACATAACTCGAAGAAGCATATATCAACTTTCAGAAGAAGACTATAAACAGAGTTGATTTGAGAGAAGCCATAAGTTTCTGAAGTCTAAGTAAGCTCACAAGTTACCACTTCCGATATCCACCATAAGAGGAAGTGAGGGATCCTTATAAACTTCATCCCAAACAGGAACTGGAGCTGGCTTCTATAAGAAAGAAGAACAGCATATATTCAGTTTGGCTGTTTCACATATCAAGGTAAAACGCTGTCTCAAACATTGCAACATCATCAACTTACAGAGAAAGAAGAACTCAGAGGATTAACATGCTGTCTGATTCTTACGTGACCCACATCCTGCAAACAAAACAGAGAGAGAGACCTGTAAGCAGAAGAATCTAACAAAGTAACACAAATGATACTCAATCCTATCCAATAATTAGAAGATATTGATAGACCAGGTCGTTAGTAGAAGAGTCTGTGAAGATGAAAAGGTCTCCACTTGGTACAAAAAGAGAAAAGAACAGTATCCGAAATAAGAGTAATACCCAGAAACCAAATACTGGAAAAGAAAATGAAATTAGGGTTGGCAAAAACAGAGAGAGTAGAAAGGAAGATACTTCAGATATCTTATAATTGATATTTAGTTCTGCATATTCCAACTCCACCAATTCATTGCTTCTCAGTTCCTTTATATCGACACAAGCTGAGGTAGACGCTGACGCGAAGGTGGATGTTCTGAAGCTCTTCCAATGGCGCGGATTTTGGTGTCCGCTCGTGAAGATATACGGCGCTGAAGCAAAGGAATATACCCTTTTCGCGAGAAGCAATGGTGTAGCCAAAGACGAAGAGCAAGCTTGACAGAGAGAAGCCATTTTCGTTAGAGAATGAAAAGAGGGTTTCATTCAATTGGATTCGACCATAAAAATGTTTCTTTTCAGTGTTTCTTTCTGCCTGTATCTTCAACCCAACGAGGATGAGAAAAGCTGCAATCTCATTCTATAAAACTTACGATAGTTTTGTACTTAATGTGATAAGAATTGAAACTAACGAGGCGTTTCTATAAATACAATAAAATGCTCAAGAACTTGTGGATTTAAAAAAGTATTCCAGCTTACTCCGCTTGAGCTCATAGCCACTAATCAAAAAGATGGCCTCGGCAATTTTTCCATCGCTCAGGCTGAGGCCAAGCTTCTCCACCGCCACTTCAACCTCCCCCTTCTCTTCTTCTTCCGCCGGCAACGTCAAACCCCGTCCCGCCGTAATTCTCCCGGTAAATAATCTCCTTCTTCTGATTAAGACAACTATGCTGGAAAATGTGTGGTTCCACCGATAAATTAAAGACTTTTAATTTACTTTCAGGATCATTCTCTTTTTTTATACATATAGTTTAGGATTTTCTGTATTTTCCTTTTGAAACGTCCAAAACTTGGTTCTGTATTATATGATTTAATGGTGGGTTTCATGTTAGTATATGGTTCCTTTGTGGAATTGGTTTTTAGGGTTTAGGGAACAATTCCGGAGACTACAAGAAGCTGGAGGTCACACTGGCTGAGTACGGTGTTCCTGTGGTGGTTGCAGCTGTATCAAGGCCCGATTGGTTTAGAAATGCAGCCGGTTTGGTTGATCCAGCCTACTGGCGCGGCACTCTCCGTCCTCGTCCTGTTCTTGACTGGTATTGGTTTCTCTATTAATGTATCAATTTTTTGTGTTTGGAGTTTGGTGCCTGGTTTCAAATAATGAGTCTTGTTTATGGATGATCAGGTACTTGAATAGAATTGATGATGCAGTCCGCGAAGCCAATGAGTTAGCACAAGGTAAATCTCACAATGTATAATTGTCTTGGGACACGATCGATATGGATGCCAATCAGATAGCTAAAGATAACGGCTTTGTGTTCTTAGATAAGACTTTGCTGTTTCAGTTGTGAATTGCAGTAACCATAGTTTTGCATAACCTATAGGTCAAGGATTGTCTTTGATTGGACATTCAGCTGGAGGATGGCTGGCTCGAGTTTACATGGAAGAGTACGGAAACTCTGATATCTCCTTGTTGTTGACACTCGGTACGCCTCACTTGTAGGTAACAAAAATGTCAAGTACGTTTCTAGACCTTTCAGGAGATGTTGCATCGATGTTTTAACCACATGGTTTTGTATCCCGTTTAGACCACCACCAAGAGGACAATCAGGGGTTATTGATCAAACAAGAGGTCTTCTCTATTATGTCGAAGAGCATTGTGCAAAAGCTGTTTACACTCCTGAGCTGAGATATGTCTGTATTGCTGGGAGGTGCTATAATGCTTCTTCTGAAAACCATATATGTGCACAACCTACGTCTAAAATTGGAATCTGAATTCAGTATTTCATATATAGATACATTTGTGGAGCTCCTTTGGTGGACAATGCAGATACGGATGTGGATTCTGATGTGACTGTTGGAATCGATGGGGGAGAAGCGATTTCAGAACTCGCTATAGCAAGCAACAAGAAGAGCAGTTCAGGGGTTTCTTCAGGGCCTAGTTTTCGTGCTCGTTTTGTAGGGCAAGGATATAAGCAAGTATGTGGAAGAGCTGATGTGTGGGGTGATGGAGTGGTTCCTGAGGTTTCAGCTCATCTTGAAGGTGCACTCAATGTTAGCTTCGATGGTGTTTACCACTCGCCTGTTGGTTCAGATGACGAAACCAGACCTTGGTATGGTTCACCGGCTATAGTGAAGAACTGGATTCACCACCTTCTTGAGTGATTTTACAACATTGATTTGAACTCCCTCAAGAACATATAGTGTCCCATTATTACTATCTCTTTCCCTCCATTTTAAATTTTAAGCCCGTTATGTATGGTTTTGAAGTTGGAAACCTTTGAGTAAAATTATCTTTCAAGATTCCAAATAACGGAGAATCACTTGGTGATATTTCCCGTTAAAGCGTTTAGGCTCTGCTATATGACAAACACGGAGTCAACGACATAAAGGATTGATATCGATTTCGACTGTTCTGCTACGCGTCATTATAAAGTTGAAACTTTTGACTTCTGGGTACTGAGTTTCATGTTCATGGTTTCCAGGTTTCGAAGAACTGACTGTCCATAATGGAAACCTGACAACTGTTGTTGAATTTATCTGAAATGATAGAATCTCTGTGGTAGAGGTCAGAGAAAACTCATGGCTTCTCTTCCTTCTCATTCTTGTTCACCGGTCTTGAAAACGGAAGTTTTCGTGAGTTTTAGAGGAGAAGATGTGCGTAAAACATTTGTGAGCCATCTAATCTGCGAGCTTGATCGGATGGGGATCAACACGTTCAGAGACGATTTGGATCTGGAGAGAGGAAAATACATCTCCTCAGAGCTTGTAGATGCGATCAGAGGCTCCAGATATGCGATCGTTGTGGTCTCTAGAAACTACGCAGCTTCAAGCTGGTGCTTAGATGAGCTCTTGAAGATCATGGAATATAAAGAGACGATTAGTCAAACAATCTTACCCATTTTCTACGAGGTTGATCCTTCGGATGTGAGAAGACAGACGGGAAGTTTCGGTGAAGATGTTGAGCGTCATAGTGACAAAGAGAAAGTCAGGAAATGGAAAGAAGCTTTGACGAAACTAGCTGCAATTTCTGGTGAAGATTCTAGGAATTGGTAAGTTTCTAACATCTTTTGTTTGCAGTCTAATTGGTGTGTATTCGTTGTTATTGAAATGGTGAGTTTTGTATAATAGGAGGGATGAGTCAAAGCTGATTAAGAAGATTGTTAGGGATATTTCTAATAATTTGGTTTCAACTTCATGGGATGATTCAAAAGGGTTGATTGGTATGAGTTCCCATATAGACTTTCTGCAGTCTATGATGTCTATAGAGGACCTGGATGTTCGAATGGTGGGGATATGGGGAATGGGTGGAGTTGGGAAAACTACGGTTGCTAAATACTTATACAATCAACTCTCATGTCGATTTCAAGCTCATTGCTTCATGGATAATGTGAAGGATGTGTGTAACAGATATGGAGTTAGGCGTTTGCAAGAGGAGCTTTTGTGCAGAATGTTTGGAGAGAGAGATAAAGAAGCGTGGAGCTCAGTTCCTTGTTGCAAAGTATTGAAGAAAAGGTTCAGGCACAAAAGGGTTTTGATAGTCCTGGACGATGTAGATAGATCTGAGCAACTGGATGAATTGGTGAACGAGACTGATTGGTTTGGTTCGGGAAGCAGAATCATAGTGACAACACGAGATAGACATTTGCTAGTTTCTCATGACATAGATTTGGTTTATAAAGTGAAGTGTTTACCCAAAAAAGAAGCTCTGCAGCTCTTTTGTAACTATGCTTTCAGACATGAGAGTACAATTCCCCATGGGTTTCTGGAGTTATCGATTCAAGCTATTAACTATGCATCTGGTCTTCCACTGGCTCTAAGAGTTTTAGGTTCTTTCCTTTATCGAAGAAGTCAAAGAGAGTGGGAAAGCACTCTTGCTAGGCTTGAAACTTACCCTCATAGTGATATAATGGAAGTTTTAAGAATTAGCTATGACGGATTGGACGAGCAAGAGAAGGCTATTTTTCTCTATCTATCATGTTTCTATAACATGAAGCATGCTGATTATGTCACAAAACTTCTGAATATTTGTGGCTATGCTGCTGAAATTGGTATCACGGTTCTTACAGATAAGTCTTTGATAGTCGTATCAAACGGATACATAAAGATGCATGATTTGGTTGAACAGATGGGAAGAGAACTTGTTCGTCAACAAGCAGTTAACAAACCGACCCAGCGGTTACTGTTATGGGATCCTGAAGAAATATGTGATGTGCTGTCAGAAAATTCTGTAAGTCATCTGTATTTGTTTCTCTTATCCTCCTATCTTTTCAGAATCTTCATGTAAATGGTCTGAATAGCTTTATCTTCCGTTTATTTAGGGAACACATCTTGTTGAGGGAATGTCCTTAAACCTGTCTGAAATTTCGGAGGTAGTTGCTAGTGATCGAGCTTTCGAGGGATTGTCTGATCTCAAGCTTCTCAACTTCTATGATCTTTCATACAATGGAGAGACTAAAGTGCATCTACCTAATGGCCTCGGTTATCTCTCACACAAGCTTCGTTATCTACGTTGGGATGGATACCCTTTAAAGACTATGCCTTCAAGGTTTCATCCTGAGTTTCTTGTTGAATTTTGTATGAGTAATAGCAATCTCGAAAAACTCTGGAATGGGATCCAGGTAAACCTCCATATATATGATCTTCTTTTCTTTTTGCTACTTGCTATTAGATTAAAAGGTTATGAAAAACATTGGATGTATTCATTTTCAGCCTCTTGGGAAATTGAAGAAGATGGATCTTTCTTGCTGTAACTACCTCGTCGAAATTCCAGATCTCTCAAAAGCCACAAATCTTGAGGAACTAAATCTTTCCGATTGCCAATGTTTGGTTGAGGTTACTCCGTCTATCAAGAATCTTCAGAGACTTTCTTATTTATACTTGACTAACTGCATCCAACTCAAGAACATTCAGAGTAGAATTCTTTTGAAGTCGCTTGAAACTCTTGAAATGGGTGGATGCTCAAGTCTAATGCATTTTCCAGAAATTTCTTGGAATACTAAAAGACTCCATCTGAGCAGTACAAAGATAGAGGAACTGCCATTATCGATCAGCCGCCTTTCATGTTTGGTTGAATTGGATATGTCAGATTGCCACAGACTCAGGACTCTTCCAAGCTCTGTAAGGCACCTGGTCTCACTTAAATACATGAATTTGGACAGTTGCAAACATCTGGAGAACCTTCCAGACGCATTACAGAACCTCACATCTCTTGATACACTTGAAGTGTCTGGTTGCCTTAACCTCTACGAGTTCCCTTCTGTTTCCACGAGTATAAGACTTCTGCGTATATCTGAGACATCAATCGAAGAAATTCCCGCCAGGATCTGTATTCTCTCTCAGCTTTGGTCCTTAGATATTTCAGAAAACAAAAGACTGAAATCTCTCCCGGTAAGCATTTCTGAGCTAAGATCACTTGAAAGGTTCAAGCTTTCTGGCTGTTCAACTCTTGAGAGCTTTCCACCAGAAATTTGTCAGACGATGAGCTGCTTGAGGTGGTTTGAATTAGATAGGACTAGCATAAAAGAACTGCCTGAAAATATAGGGAATTTAGTAGCTCTTGAGGTGCTTCAAGCCAGAAGAACAGAGATAAGACGAGCACCATGGTCTATTGCTCGACTTACCCGTCTTCAAGCTTTAGCAATTGGGAATAGCTCCTATAATCCAGAAGGTTCGTTGCATTCTGTATGTCCTCACTCATTCAGATTTGATGGCTTGAGAGCTCTGTGCCTAAGCAACATGAATATGATAGAGATCCCTAACAGTGTCGGTAACTTATGGAATCTATCAGAACTAGATTTGAGTGGTAATAATTTTAAATTCATTCCCGCGAGCATTAAGCGGCTTACCAGGTTAATCAGGCTGGACTTAAACAATTGCCAGAGACTTCAGGCATTGCCTGATGAGCTTCCACGAAGTCTCTTGTACATCTACACCCATGGCTGCACATCCCTAGAGAGTATCTCAGGCTGTTTCAAGCATCATTGTGTGCGCAAGCTTGTAGCTAGCAACTGTTACAAATTGGATCAAGAGGCACAGATTCTCATTCACCGTAACATGCAGCTACACTCAGCAAAACCAGAACACTCATATTTTCCTGGAATAGATGTACCTTCTTGCTTCAATCACCAAGCCATGGGTCCTTCGTTGAGAATACACTTGCCTCAGAGTGAATCATCTCCTGACATTCTGGGATTTTCCGCTTGTATCATGATTGGAGTCGATGAACCGTACCCGATGAATGATCTCAAGATACGCGGCTCTTGTATTTTAAAAGGGGTCAATGGTTGTGAGCTAATTGTTATGGATGAGGTATGGTATCCCGATCCAAAAGCTTTCGCAAACATGTGTTTTGGCTCAGATCACCTTCTCTTGTTCAGCAGAACCTGCATGTCCACGGGAGCTTATAACGAAGTCTTGTTTGAATTCTCAATCGAGAATAGAAAAGATTCTTTTAACCCGCTTGGAGAGGTTAAAAAATGTGCTGTGCACCTCATATCGCTTGAAGACATGTTGCAAGAACACACTAGCACAGCCTCGCCACAGCTCTCTAGTGACTCCAATAACATTTACAATCCTGATTTGGAGCTTTCAGAAGCATTAGATGAAGCAGAGATTTTGAAAAGAAGACCCCTTGAAACAGAGTTCTCGAGTAAGGAGCAACCGAATCTCAAGAGGGTCAAGTTTCTTCCAGTTCCTTTGGCTCGAAAATGCCATTCCAAATTACACCAACCAAATGTAATGCACGAGTGAAAGATTTACTTGTTGGCTTGTATACATAATTATATATCGATTGACCCACATACTTTGGTAGCATCACAAGCGTCATAAACTTGATCTTTGAAAGATTCACTTGTTGGTTCGTATATAGATTGATCCATATATTTTCATAGCATCAATCCATCATGAACTTATATTCTGAACATGAAAGTTAAACAAAACCTCGGCTACAAGAAGCACGTCCAAGTGACAAGATTTACTCTGATAGAAAGTGTGATCCCAAGGAGATAAAATACAATCTGAAACCTCCCCGATACACAATACAAAAATCCACTTGCCACTACCACGACTCTACATGTTGCTCTGCTAGACAGAAATAAATAAAAAAACATCTAATCTTTTTCTACCTACAGGTGTTGTATACAAACAAATTCTTACCTTTCGGTGTAAATCAAGGCGTGCGATTGTACTTGAGATGTTGCTCATAGAATTCAATCAGCTGGTATCGAATACACAAATTAGAAAACCTTTCAAGAATCTTCCAAATGAGTAAGCGTACAAGAAGAGCTCTAAAAGATAATCTTACCAGTAGAGGATTGTGAGCCTTGAGAAATCTGTTGTCCACCATCACTTCCTTCCCATCAGATCTATGAGAGTAGGCAAATAAGTACAACTGTAAAAATCTGAATTCAAAATGTGATAATTGACCAACAAAGCAAAGAAACAAACCTCAGCGCCAAAAAGGTCACCAACACGTCTTGGACATTGTCTGATACAGATGCTGAAAAGCTCATCGGTTTAAGTATCTTCGTTATGTCCAACTCCTCAATCTTGGTTTTCTGAGACAAAGTATTATTCTCTAATACACTGGGATACTCATTCCCTATCCTTGCAATTCTACCAAAAGAGTCTAATGTAGTCAAATCTGGTGTCGGATTCTGATCTGTAGTTGCTGTGTGGTTGTTACTTGTGGATCCATCTTGTTTGAATCTTTTCACCGAACCAGACTTCCTCCGCTTAGCACCTATGGAACGACTGTTCTTATCAAGCTCCTTAGGATAAACCTTGAGAAGGCCATTGGGTCTTACATTATCACCTTCAGAGCCAATGCCTCCTGCTTGGGAAGATCCTGCACCGTTACTATTATTGACTGGTCCCCTTAGCTCGTTAAGTGTTGGATCATAATCTTTCTCATCTTCAATCAGACGAACTTGCCGGACCATCCCAATACTCCCGCTGTTAGCTTCAACTTGGTTGGATACATAAGCATTCTTTGCTTCCCCATCTCCTTTTAGTAAACTCGAACCACTTAGGTCTACTGGACCAGAAATATCTGGAAAGCTAGAGTTGTTGAGAGATGTAGAAGACTCAGATTTCTCAGCAGCATCATGTGATGTAGATGTTAAACGTTCCTGTTTCTTCTTTATCTGATTATGAGGACCTCCATATTTGCGCTTCCGCTTCCTACCAGGCTTTCCTGGCCTCAAACTATGAAACAAGAAATAAAATCCACACATTATCTAAGATAATCCATGAATCAATCAATTGAAAATATCACAGAACTGCTAAATTAGATGCATGTACCTTCCTTCAAATGCATCTATAACATCAGCAATAGACTGGAGATTCTCTAAAGGCTCCCATGTGTTGGCAGTTTCGGGCCACCCGCGCCTTTCACAACCGAGTTTATAACTTACGTCAACGGAAAAGCATATATTTGATCAAAAACGCTGACTTAAATTGAAACTGAGTAAAATTTTGAAGAACTCACCATTTAATTAGATACTGGACCTTGCCCTGCGATCAAAAGAACCATCCAATTTATAAAGAGTGGACGTACCAACAACCAAAAGACAAAATCGATCAATCAATCCGGAAAAAAGGAAGATATCAATCATTAAGCATAGCAAAGATATAATTTTCTTCCTACAACATAACAACCAGAGTCAAAGAAGCCAATTTTCTGCTCTATTACGACTTACAATAGCCAGCCAATTTCTCTCACCAATGTGTAAGAAGTGAACAATGCAAAGTATGGAAAGAAGTAAGATACTAACCTTAAACCTATAAATCTAAAACCTCCATAGTAAAAGTAAAAAAAAAGAGCTTACTTTTCGAACTCTCTTACGACGAATAGCTTCGATTTCGAAAAACCCTTCATCAAGCTTTGGTCTTTCCTCTTGCCCTCCTTCTCCTTCTCCTTCTTCTTCCTCATCTCCTCCATCGTCTTCATCCTCTTCGTCATCTTCATATTCTTCCCCATCCTCCGTACGTCTATCATCACCCATCTCGCGAAGAAGCGACTCTCCACTTCCACCTCCACCTCCACCTCCGCCGTCTTCATTGCCAAACACACTGTCGCCGCTTCTTTTCCGGCTTTCTCCAACAGTTTCTACTGCCGTAATCGCTTCACCAGCTTCGTTCAACACCTGGGGTTTCTTCTTAAGACCAGCCCCTTTCATTTTTCTGAGTATTCGAGCCCAAACCTGAAGGAGGAGCTAATCTGTTAATCGCCTTCTTCTCCAGCCTGGAATTCAGCGAATTTGGAAGAAGAACGAGAAGAAAAAAAGGGGAAATGGTTGAATCTTTCCCTATTTCTGAGCTCTTCTTTTTTTTTTGATGAGTTTGCAGGAAGAAGACCTGACCTGACCTGACCTGAAGACCAGTTTTCACTTTTTAGGATCGTCCTCTCTTTTTTTTTCTTTTTTCTTTTTTAGGATCACAGCAAATTTTTAACGTTTGTAATCTTCCTCTTTTTACACCTTCAACGTTTATAAAAAGAGATGGCTAACTCGAAAAACGAAATTAATAGAAATATCATTAACTCGAAAAACATATAAAACTTGGTTTTACAGCTGACATGGTGTCTTAAATAGTGAAAATTTGTCAAAATATGAAAGTACATGAGGGGACAAGTGTTAAGGATAGAAAAAGTAAGTTTAAAAAAATCAAAATAAAAAGTTACAGTAAACAAAACTAATGAAAGAGTTAAAATTAGTCGGCCTAATATTTATCTTAATTATGATAATTAAAAAAAGAAAAAAAAAAGATCATATAAACGTAATTATACAGATAGAAAGAATAAATTACTTCCAAAATAGTTATACATCCTTGTAAGAAACTTTATGTATATTGAATAACATGAAAGAAATGATATCAAAACTGATATGTTAGATTCAAAGTCTCCATATTTTTTTTAAAGGTGTTCTAGAGTGACTAGAGGACAGTTCCTTTTCGATAAAATTCTTATTTTTGATGGTTTGATTGGTTCCTCAGGTAGAGATCCTAGGCTCATAGTTTTAGAATTGTAACTGATCTTTGGTGTTTGTTTTTGCTATGATATTGATTATATCTTGCTTGTGTGGGTGATGTGAGGTGAGGTCAACGAGGCAATGAGCTTTTGCCAGTTTTTTCAAGTGTAGTGCGTGCTAAAAGAGCTAGTAAGACTAATGGTTTTTGATGTGGTGTTTTACGGCGTATTTAGCTCTGTACTAGCTGACTGACTCCGGAGAATAAACTTGGTAGGAAAACTTGCACTGTTTGCTTAAATTAGTTCATGAGATTCCATTCTAGGAAAGCTCATGGATGATGTTAGAGGAGCTACTCTCACATGACGCCGGAAACATATGATCGAGAGCTCTGCAAACTTCACCGTTGACGGCTTAGTCTCGGGCCTTCGTTGAAAGGCTTCTAATGCATCTTCGCTTGGGAAATTTGGCTTTTACAAAGTATATTCACCCTTTGGTTCTAGTTTACTTTATGAGCATATATCACCAATATCGTAATCACTTCGTTCAACTCATGTCAAGCGGACTAAAATCAAGTTATGACTTATGCTTCCATTGTTTTTAACTTTTTTTCGACAATAGGACCATTTCTATAGGATTATAATTTGTGATTGTAAACCTAAACTGTTTTATTTCAATAAATATTTACATTCTTATATAAAAAAATCCAAATAGGCAAAGTCTTGTAATAGAATATTAGAATTGCTAGTTGAAGTTTTGAATACTAAACATGTCGTTTAATTTTGATAATTGGAAGTCTTGATCAACATAAAATGGGATTCTTATCCATTCCAATGGTGAAGCACAGATGAAGAATTTGCAACATTTCCACGACTTCAATATTCAAACAATTCGATTTTTTCCACAAACAAAATACACATCCAATCAAAACTCAAAGAAAACTTAAAATGTCAAGCCTCCATGATATTTATATAAAAAGAAAAAGAATAGCCATCTTTTTCGAAAATCGACCTTGTTCTCCGACTTAATGAAAAGGGTTATACCATAACCATTTTTCAAAGTCAAGAGAGTTGCATTAACCTAATAATGCAATCTCAACAAAGGTGCTTCATTTTTTTCATGCAAAAAAAACACAACATAAAAATTCTCTTTTTCCAAAAGACCAAAAGAATATTTCAAGACATCTTTAAATTGATTTTTTTCAATATTATAAGGGTTATACTGTATATATATATCACTTCCTCTCTTCATCTCTCGTAGTTGTCGACAGAGTACTCGATTCTACAGCAGGTAACTTTAGAGTCCATGTTTGCATTCTCTCGTTCGTCTTCTTAACCTGTAATTACATCAGATAAGTTCCGATTGGTAATTGCATATGTTACTTATTCAAAAATTGGATTGAACTAAAGAGTTTTAAATATTAATTACCTCATGTTCCCAGTCAGTTTTGTAAATAACATAACACAATATCAATGTTTGGATACCAACTCCACCCAACATTCCAGACCAAAGTCCCTGTAATAAATTACAAGTATACATCATAGTTTTAATTAAGTTTTCATTTTAGTTCTCATTAATGATTGATAATAAATACTATTGAAATATTTAACGTACCTTAATACCAAAATTGAAAACGTAAATAAAGAAAACACCTAAAGGAACACCAATTGCATAATAAGATGCTAAGTTCACAAATGCAACCATAGTTTGCATTCCTGCTCCAATTGCTACTCCTGTTTTTTTTTTTTTTTATATAAAGATACATTAAAACTTTATATTATAACACTCATAAAT
>WJSH01004574.1:202252-222317 GCA_009757365.2 Lepidium campestre
ATGTTGAAGAGTATAGATATGCTAAGGACGATGGAGAGATCAGCGACTGCCTCGGAAACTTCGCGACTATCGGAGAACAAATAAGAAATTTGACCACCAAAAGCTAAGCAAAGAGCCGAACATATAACGCCAACCACAGCTGATACAACTAACACCACTTTGATTGCGAATCTCACTGCGTCCGCATCTCCTTTTCCTAATTCGTTTGCTACTCGTACGCTTCACGATTCATATATTATATAGTTAGTTAAAGACATAAGAGCTATATATATATAGACAACGAATATGTATAGTTTACATACCATGCTGCACCCAACAAGCCAAAGCATATGTTCATCTCCCATGAGTAGATATATTGACTGCAATTATCAATTGAGGACTTAGTATATATAGTAAATGTTTTGTTTTCAACATGTTAAATTATACCATATGGAGAAAGCAGAAATTGCGATATTCGCATCCTTTGCATATCCAGACATTAAGACGATGATGCTCATATACCAATACTCTAAGCTGTTCAAAGCAAGTAGAGTCATTAGAAAATGTTCTAAAATCTTAGTGGCTGGTCCAAAACTTATCATGATTAAGTACCAGAGCATGAAGCCAGAGGAAATGGATAACTTGAGCATAGGAATAAGATCAACAAAAGCAGCGGTACTAAAGCCGGTCCAAGTCTGAGGACACCAACCTCCAAAAACATACACAAACTCGGCTATAGCCACTGACCAAGAGCTTATATTAAGCCCTAGAAGTGCACCGTGAATACCCATATCCATCACAGACACGCACCACCACGTGACCGCAATGTCCAAGACCAAGGCTATGGTCGCGATAACGCCTATTATAGCGTTTTTCATCTGAGCTTGGAGGTACATTTGCATTGTCATAGTAAACACTAGGCTGTAGAGAAATGGGATCACCCAAGGGTAGATCTCATCTACAGTCTTGGAGATCTCAACGTTTTGGCCTAGTGACCGCAAAATGGGACCTGCAAGGACGACGAAAGGGACGAAGAGAGTGGCTATAAAGGTGTCTATAATCCAAGAACGTTGTAGATATATTCCCATCATATGGTATTGTTGTGCTCCAAATGCTTGTCCACATAACGTCTCTGTTGCACTTGACATACCTGCCTGTAATATATCACCATGCCATTATTCAACCAAATTATAATCTAAGCTTTACCGATCATATATATGTACTATGAATAGTTACTCATTTGGTTTTGATTTTAACCCCATCGAACTTTTTTTTTTCCAACAATTAGATCAACACATCTAGATCCATAACGGAACTCTATGCCCTCCCTAATATCCAAAACATTATTATGTGGGGATTATACAACTCTGAAGAGTCGAATTCTGGATGTCAAAAGTCAAGGCATCTAGCCATGATAATTTTTGCAAACCCCATAAAACTTAATAATTAAATAATACATCTTCATTACATTATTTGGAAATTTTTTTTTAAAAAAAATATCACATTCACTACTTCCTCATATATATTGGTTTTATGATTAAATCAAATGTTAAAACAACGTGAAAAAGACAACATATTAATGTGTAGCCGAAAATTGCGGGAACAATATTGTTAATTATCAAAATAAAAATATAAATATCATTCTCATGCCAACGGATTATAGACTTTTGTCGATCCAAAAATCGATCTATAAATCAAAATCAATTATGAATTCTGGTAGAAAATGTATGAAAAACTTTTTCAATTAATTAATTAATTAATTAAAATTCCTTTTTAGATCTGACTATTCCCTTGACTATATATTCAAAAATAGACAAAGATAAAATAAATAAAAATTGTCTGCGCTTTACGTTAACAAATCAAAATCAAATTTTGTAAGCAGATATGTTTGACCAATAATTATATGATGGGATCGTGATTACGTACCATAACACCATAGATGAAACGAATGAAAGTGCTTTGAAGAAGAGCATAAGCAGCGAGACCAGTTTCACTTGAGTGACCAATGAATGCTTGAGTTACAACTATGCATCCAAACGACATCACTCTAAACAACGTTGATGGTAAAGCTATTCTCCACATCTTCCTCACTTCATTCCAAACCTTCTTACTCAAGTAGAGACTCTCTCTTCTCTGTTCTGTCGTCGTCTCTGTCCCATTTAATAGTCTCTCTTCCATTTCTCCACTTCCTCTACTCATTTTTCTCCCTCCTCTCTTTACTTTTCTCTAGTCAAAACAAGAAGAAATTGAACAGATCATTCATAATTCGATATTCATATGATTACATATATATATATGCATGTATAAAAAAACATCTTTAAAGTAAATCTAAAGGGATTTTGATAAAGGTATGGTTTGTAATTTACTTACTTGTTGAAGGTAGTTTGAATGGAAAGAATCGGAGAAACCAAAAGCAAAAACTTTATAAATCAACAGTAGAAGAAGAGAAGATCAAGAAGAAGAAAATAAGTGTTGATGATGTTTTCTTTCTTTCTCTCTCTGGAAAAATGTGAATACTTAAAAGCTAAAACGTTTGGACCTTAATATAGTCAGAGAGAGGCAGAGAAGTGGGGGTTGAGACATTGAGTAAGGTAATATCTGTGTATTAATTATAGTATATTAAGATAGTCTCATATGTGGAATAGATTTAGATATGAAATGTGTCGTTTTGTGTGTTTTATACAATTAACAAACTCAATTTGCTTTTCAATCCAAATGTAAGTGAAGTTTCCTGGAAACAGATAATATTACTTAATTTCTACGAATTTATTATAGATCATTCTTGGAAACGATGTAGATTGAAATTTATACATTTTTGTAGTATAATAAATATTATATTATACTCCCTCCGTTTCATTTTAATTATCGTTTAAAGAACTTTTACACATATTAAGAAAACCTATTAAAATCTCTATAATATCTTTCATTAATACATTACATAATTGTATCTCTCTTATTAATACATTAAAGTAATAGGGTTAAAATTAAAACTTTATTTTAAATTTTACATTAAAAATCTAAAACGATAACTAATTTGAAAAAAAAAATATTCATAACTAATTCAAAACGGAGGTGTATGAGTTACAAATATATATATATATATTATAGTACTAAATTTATGTCAATTCATCAGTTTTTGATAAATTTGTACTGTAACATAATTTTCCATTTTGGAATCAAACATGTCGTATTCAAAAGAAAAGTGATAGTTTGATTCAAATTCATAGTTTTGCAAATGAATTTTGTTTTGTGGATTCTCAAAAATAGTAAGAAATAAAACAAAAAAAAATAAAATAAAAATATCTCTGTGAGAAGTATAAGATGGAGGGAATCGAGGACGATGTGTAAGGTGTTGTTATTTAAGAGTCCACGTGCCAAAAAAAGTTCATCTACTCCATGCATATCCTCTAACAAATTAAAGTTTGGATTTTGGAGTAAATTTGCATCAAAGAGATATATATTACAATCTCTTCTTCTTTTTTTCTTACTCAATCATGCATCCTCATTGTATAAATAAGAATATAGAAATATTGAGTAAGTTGAACAAAAAAAGAAAAAAAAAAATATTGAGTAAATGATAAATAGAAATAGTTGGTACATTGCTTTTCGTAAAAGTGCGTTTACTTATCTACCTTTAACTACATAAAGACATCTTTTAAAAAAAAAAAAAAAACTAAAACCAATAAAAAAAGAAAGAATAAAAAACAAACAAACATGTTTTGTCCTTTGGTAATAATTTATTCTATTTTGATCATGACTAGTTATTTTGTAAACATCTTAAACAACAAAATAACCTAATGATTTTTTTTGTTTGAAGAGACTAAATATAATAGATATCGGTTGGTTATTGTAAGAATTAAAAAGAGTAAACCGGTTGGTTAAGAAAAACCGGGTCCCGTTTCCTTAGAAGAAGCATCAAAGCCGAGACGGAGCTTGGGACAACTCGATGAGAATGATGACACGAGAGGGACCCATATTAGCTCCACGTTATGCATAAATTGTGACAATTCATCCTTACCAATCCACGTTTTTATTAGATACTGTCTTTCTTCTTTCAATTCTATACATCCATCTGTTTTTTTTATTTGTTTTTTTTCCCTACCAAAATTTAATTACTTCTCTTTTTAGCATAATCTACGTTTTTTTTTTTACCCCTAAAATCTATTTTATTCTTCTACTTGTCGCAGAAAGATATCAAACTCCGATACCATAAGAATTTATAAAGTGAGAAACACCACTAACCCACGTGTTCTTAATAATCTACATATTCTTGAAGTTTGATCTATCTATTTATTTATTTATGATAATACTTATGACTCATCCATCGACCTTTAATATAGAGTTATAAATTATTTCTTAATTACTAGTATTATATTTAGCATGGAGGAGTTTAATTTTGACCATTAAAATTTGTTTGACTGAAGTTGGAACTTGATTTTTCTATGTAATTGTATACATGTTTTGCACGTATACACTTTATATATAATCAAGATTTCATAAAGTCCAAATTATAGTTACATATTTTCATATTATTTAGTATATTTTTCATATTAATTGGCATTGTTAGGCAATAAAACATGACTTTATATAAATTCAAGATTTCATAAATTCCAAATTATAGTTACATATTTTCATATTATTTAGTATATTTTTTCATATTAATTGGCATTGTTAGGCAATACATAGCCTTTCAGACTCTCATGAGCTGATCCCTTATTGTTGTACTACTTCTTTCTAATCTATAAATCACATGCACCTTATTAAATGTTTCATTCTGATTTCTCGACATGACACTATATATATGACAATGAATGATTTTTAGTTAAAATTATATTAAGATGAGTGTCGTAGATATACGATTTTCTAGTTACTAGAGAACCTTGGTTACAGCTAATATGTAACAATATTGAACAAGAATAGGATAATATATTTTAAACAGAAGAAAAAAAGAAAAGAATAGGATAATATAATATATATATATATGATATGTTAGATTATGGTTTAAGATAAATCCAAAAAGAAAAACAGTATTTTGTCGTAAATCAGGTTCATGAGTTTCGCTTGTTTGTTGCCAGAGGTACAATTCAATGGTATTCTATAGTCGGTTTAGGTCCTCGTTTAACAACTATTTCATACTAGTATTTAATTATACATATATAAATAATATTTAACTATTTTCTTTCGTAAAATTATTTTATATTTTAATTTAATATAGTTTGACCATACTACGGAATATTAATATTCATACAATATCAAAATGCAATAAATGTGCAAACTATCTTATTAATTAAATAAATACATCTCTAATTGGACATTGTCCTAAATCAAGTTCACGAGCTGTTTATGTTATGTTTTTGGTAAATACAACAAAAAATTGGAATCTAGATTGAATTCTGTATAATAAAGAAATCAACAAAAAGAGAAAAGGAGTTAGTCGCTAAGTCGGGAATTCAATAAATATTAACAATGTGGTTTGGTAATGGAGGCCATCACTAAAGCTGTCGGGATTAAGGAATATGCTAAGATCGTGTGTTAATTAATTAGTTGCTAGAGCTACGATTTAATGGTTTTCTACGCTCGGTTTAGCTCATCTTTTAACAAAAAAACCACAACAATCCATATCAAAAAAAAAAAAATTATAAGTGTTATTACATACTATAATTTAGTATTTTGTGTTATTATTGTCATTATCTCACTAACGTAATGTATATTGTTGACAATAAAAAATCAAGTGTGTAAGTTTGACTTATGCATTTGAACTTTATGTTCTACTTGTTTTAGTTTATAAGATGATTAAAAATATATTTCAATTTATTTGATTTTATAATTTAAGGTAAAATTGGATTATATTAGATCTTTAGTGATTATTTTGTATCTTCTAATATTTATCTCTAGTTTGTATTATATTAAAATCTGATATTTGAAAAAAGAATTTATAAAAGTAAATTGTAAGTTTTAATATTTTGTTTAAAACATTTTTTTTTTCAGAAACATCTTATAGAATAGACAGAGAGCAGAGTAAACATCGTCATTTTGTTGTCTATATTCTCGATCACCGTCCAATCTTCCAATAATTTTCCTGCTGCAATATAACTTTATTTCTGTAATACTCATGAAAATTAATGGCTCACCTAACGACTTCCAAGGTCTTGTTGTCTCTGAGGGAATAGAAGAAAGAGTCACAACTTTTAAAAACGAAGTTTGTATAGATTTAGGTATTTTGTCTCCTAATTTCTATAAAAAATAGTATTAATAATTGAGACGTGTTGGTCAAAAAATTTTGTTATTATTATTTATTTTTGTTAATTAGGAGGGTTCATACCTTTGGTCATAATTCCTCCTAAACCTGGGCCGACTTTCGACTATACCACATAATTGTGACCTTGATCATCCCTTCCGTACATATTGAGACTTGAATTGGTGATTTTTTAGGTTTCTTTTTCTGAGGTATTAGCTCGTCCGAGTTTTGTCGAAAATTACTTGTTTATTTCTGCAGTTTTTTCATTAAAGTTTAATTTTAAGTATTTACATCATTATGCATAAATAGATTTAGAGTTTGAATCATTAATCAATCGGATTTTGTGTATATAATTGATGGGAAAGAAAAAAGAAAGTAAAAAATGTAAGAGTTTGATAATAGTTGTGAGTTGTGTGAAACTTTGACCGGTCCGTATTCTTGGAAGAGACAATGACATTGAAAGATCAAGCAACCATATGACTCGTTAATTGGTGGAAGATAGAAGAGCGTTGAAGATTGTTGTAGATGGTGTCCATTTCTCGTAGTTATTACTATTTATTAGTTTCGTTGATTGTTATTTATTATGAAATTGTTTATATTTTCCCTCGTGTCTATAAAAATGGTTGGATCAAGTAGTTGGTTTCATTGAAGAAATCACCGATTAAGCTACGTAGCCAAATCACAGCTTCATATCTACATTATATATATATACGTCACTAAGATTTCTGGTACCGCAAATTTATATTTCCATCTTTGAATGTGACTACGATCATAAATCTTCCATTTTATCTTTATATACTTGCTATTCATTTAACATTAATATCAATTATCTACCAAAACTCTATAAATCTTTCTATAGCCGTAATACGATTGACAAAATTTAATTCATATACTAATCTGCTCAAACCTGAAATAATATTATATAAGAGAATGTGATCATCTGAAATTGAACTTCTGTGAAACAATATAAATAAATATTTAATTATTTGACAAAAATAATTTTCAAAGAATTTAAAATAGCTTTTACTTTAAGTCTCGAAATATAGTACAACTAAGTGACAAACTGTCTTCTTACTTATCATTCGACTTTTGTTATTTGTAATAATGCAGAGAAGAAGAAGAAAATATGTTTTGAATGAAGACCCAAATAAAAGTGATTGATTGATGTTTCTCTAACTCGAAGAAAAAAGTTCATAATTGAAAGGTTTCTTTTTTTTCTAAAGCAATTTGTAGGTCACAGAACATCATCATTTTTATTTTGTTCTGAAATTTGTGTACCTGAATCAAGCAATAATCGTGGTAAAAAGGTTTTGGAGCAAAACACAAATCTATCAGTCCTAAATTTGATTCCGGCAAAAATTAAGTTGTTCTTTGTTTAACAAAAAAAAACATATCTTAGATTTTTTTTAAAGATTTAAAACCAGACTATTAATCTATCTGAAAGTTAGTTGAAGTTCGATCTAGACAGTTCCGGTTATATTAACTAAACAAAAAATAGTGTCTTGTTTTGTCCATAATGGCTGTGATATTGCATGTGAGGTCCAACTAGGTATTTAAGAATGAAGATGGAACGTAGTCTCTGGACCATGTTGCGTAGCTACTGACGACGATTCTTCAATACATATATTTATGTTTGGTCTATATAATATAACATATATAATAAAATTAACAAACGAAAATAATCATACATATATAATTAAATTTATATATACAGTATAGGTAGAGTAGGACCATTATAGGTCGTCAAAAGATAATATGCATGAATGATGATACGAATGCGATCTTTTTGGCATGAATCATGATTAATCAATGATGTTAATATATATATATATATGTCGACCATAATCTTGATTTAAATATATATACGAGATGACAGAAAAAGTGTCAAAAAAAGTCACTTAATTCCTATTCTAAAACTACTCATTTGACCAAAAATATAGATAAACAAATTTCGTTACACGAGGGTCGTTGTATAATATACGTACACGTATATTCGATATATGTTTGTTTGAAATAAGAAAAAAATCGAACACATACTAACAATTAAAAAATATATAAAATCCCTTTTATTTTTTATAAATGTAGTACATACCTTTTTTAAATATATTTTCAAAAAAATAAAATAATACATCAATATTAATTTATAGCTTTCAAGCATATGCGGATATAATGTTATGTTCCTGTGGACAAAACCAACTTCAGCTTTATTTATGATGGATAAGCTCATTGGTTCAAGATTCAAAAGGAAAACTTGTTTAATCATTAGAGATTATCCCAAATACCTATTTAAGAAGAATTACATATGTTGAAAAGACATTTAACAAAAAAACATATGTTGAAAAGACAAAACTAAATATGAGTCACCATTAGTAAAACATAATTTCTAGACTATAATAATATTGAAGAGACAGGGTTGGTAAAGTTTTGATAAAGAGGTATGGAAAAAAAAAGATTAAAGTATGTCCTCAAATCATTTAATTGATCAATATTTTAGTTTTGCATTTATATTTGACGTTTTTAGGAAAAAATTAAAGCCAATGAGTACTACTTGAATTGTCATTTGCTACTCCAATTATGTAAACCATTACATTCTATTGTTTTCTCACCTTTTTTTGAATTGTAAATTGTAATCTAAAGTTTTAAACCAAATGTCAACTACTGCATCTCTCAATTTCTGTATAATAATAATCATGAACTACTTCTTTTTTCTTTCTTAGATTACACACGTCGTCAGATAAAAAAAAATATTACACACGTCGTTTTACATTACATTTTAAAAATATAATTCGTTTCTCTCATTGCATATGCAGAAGATTTGATTCGAATCTCTTAAACTAATTATATTTAAATCGTTGATATTTTTATAATATTAATTGACAATATTGCTTCATATTAGTCATGGTAATCGAGTGGTTCAAATATTTACTATACAAATTGGAGTAACTTATATATATATATTATGTAAAATTGAAGAATTATGGTTTGAATCTTGCTATTACGATTTTAACTATATCGTCCATTGTGGATTTATAAAGTGACAAAAATTAAATCTTTGATATATTACCCTGTTTTTATTTTATTTTATATTATTATGGACCGCATCCCCTAGTTCCCATAGAATTTACAGGAAAACTTAAGGAAAAGTTGACTTTTAAGACAAATAAAAAAATGTTATCTGAACAAATAATTGACTGTAAACTACTCCTATGTAGCATTTTTTTTATCTTCCACGTGTTTCACGTGCTTCTACGTGGAATATGGTTTTGTTACACGTCTTGTCATGGTTTAAGAAAATATGATTCTTCTCGCAAAAATGTGAAACCAAATACTAATTTCTAATATCATTTCTTAATTAATTAACAACTGGATTTGAATCTATTCGGTTCGGTCTTTAAAACCAAGAAATAAACCCGGACTCAACTGAAAATGACGCTGGTTGGTTTGATGACATTTTGTAGTGATTCCTCAGAGACAACAACACATGCATTGTCCAAGATGGACCGCCCTATGACTCTCCTCGTATCTTATGATCCAATCATTATTTCACTGCATATCTCACTTTTATGTTTTTATTTCACTGCATATCTCACTTTTATGATCGACCGCTCTAAAATATAGCTCCCAATTTAGCTGAAATTTCTAATTCAAGATACCCAAAGTATGTGGCCCAAAATTTGGATACACAAAATGAACAAAATTTTAGATATTTAAATCCTTTAACTACATTAAAGATAACAAAAGTATAAAACGTATGAGATGGACAAGAACTTGACCCATTGGGCAACGATTGTTTTCTTTTTTCTGTTCTGATTATTGGCATTTCCTCTGAGTGCTCTTTATTTTCAAGCTGAATACAGATACCAAAATCCATTTCATTATCGGTATTAAAATTTTAAAATCTTGTTCTATTTCCTCTACACTCTGTAGAAATGATATAACGTATCAATAACAATAACAAAATTAATGGTAACTCTTTCTCTCTATCTCTCTCTCACACACACGCAGACAAAACTGCGGAGTCTTGATTGATTGTTTTTTACTTCAGGATGAAGGAGCTTCTGTTTCTGCTCCTTCTTCTGTGTTTTCTTGTGCGGTGGCTTCTTCCCCTTCAGGCTTTTCTGGTCCGGGTCCGGGTCCAGCTGATACTTTCACCATTGAAGGACGTAAAAGTCTTTCACCTAGCAAGAAACCTTTCCTGTATTCTTCAAGTACTATACCCTCTTCGTATTCCGCAGAATCCTCTCTCATTATTGCCTCATGTAGCTTTTTACACAACAGAGAGAAAAGCAAAAGGATAAAAAGAGATGTCAGCTCCTAGAAATCCGGAATGGCCCAACTAAAGCATTAGGTAAAGTTGACAACCAACTCGTTAAAACCCACTCACCACTCGCTAAAACTTTACCAAGATATATGCCTATGACACATAAGCTGTTATGTTCCTTAAATTTTGTACGAACCAAAAGGCATCACTAGGATAAGCGTTTTAAAGCCTCATAGACTCATTGACCAAAAGGCATCAAAAGGTATCATTCAGCATAATTTGTTCCATCCATCGGGTCTAGCCATCTTTTAAAGTAAAGTAACAATCACGTCTGTATTCTGATCAAGATTATTCTCCCGGTACTGTACTAACGAGTTATCCTAATTTCCAAAACAACTTTATTAGCAACTCCATCATTAAAGATTAACACGACCAGCAAACGAGCCACGAAAATACGTATCTCGATTTTCCAAAAAAGAAATTATTAGCAACTTACCATTGGATCAAACTGCTTGCCGACTGTCTCCATATGGACAACACCAAGTGAGCCCAGAATTTCTTGAAACTGTTTGTATATACTCTGATAGCTGTTTGTGACTTTCTCTTCTCCCTCAGTCTCCACCTTAATTTGGGATTTAGCTCTCTCAAAATTATCCAAAACAGCCAAAAGATTCTCTACAACTTCCCCTTGAGCATTTGAAACAAGGTTTAGCCTTTCCCTCTCCGTCCTCTTCCTGAAGTTGTCGAAATCAGCACTGATTCTTATGAGTCGATCCCTCTCCACTGATAATTCATTAGATAAAGATGCTACTTTACTCTCAAGCATAAGTTTTTCATCTTCGATGGACTTTAAAGATGCTTCTATCTCAGCAATCTTTCCATCGTCGCTCTCTGCTAAAGCTTCTTTATATGAATTCAGCAATGCTGTCATAACCGCAGCTTCTTCTTCCTCAACTTCACCCCCCTCGGTATCGGCATTTTCACTCGTGACATCAACATCACCATCCGTCTCCTGTTCCATGGTTACAGAAAGTGAACAGAATCAGAAGGAAAGCAATCTAGCTTTACTGACATTGCATCTCAAAATAGAGACAAAGAAAGAATCTCAAACACACAATCTATTTGACCTAAACAATCAAATTAACACCAAATTTTTTTTAGAATTATTCCCTGTGACCCCAATACAAGAATCACGGAATCAATTTGATTTCGACAGAAAACTCCTCTATTTTGGGTATAGATCATGCCACAGAAATATGAAATATGGCATTCATCAGACTTTGGTGCATCCTTTGAGGCATTGACATTCTTACAACATTTGACGTCTGTATACGAATCCTACTCCTCGTTCTTATTCTCGTAAACGTTCCTTCAAAGGGTAATTTGATATAAAAAAGCTTAAAACTTTGAGCAAAGAACAAGCAAAGTTCTAAATTACCGTATCAAATTCTCAACACTTAACCAAAAATAAAACTCATCATAAGATTCCACCTAAGTGGATGAGTATACCAATCTCGAGAATCCTAAAACCTAATCCCCCAACTAACATATCTAAAAAAGTAAACAGAAGTGAGGTGAGATTGAAAAACCTGGACTTCGGATTGGCTCGATTCCACCTCCGTCTCCCTCGTCTCGGCTTCTCCAGAAGCAAAAGGTACGAGATTTAGTAACCGAAGAGGATAGCCGCCAGAGACAGACCGAAGAGAAGCTCGACGAGAGAGTGAGACGCTGGCATTTCTTCCTCCGGCGAATGATACGCAAAAGGGCTTAAAGGGTAGAGAAGGCGCATGAAGAAGTGTTGGTGTAAGATGTAAAGACGGCGTTTTGAGTAGACCAGCCATTGAAAAGTTCGTAGAGCTAGAGAGAGAGAGTGGCGGACGGAGAGGGATAAGGAAGAGAGAAAGCAAGAGGGCAAACAATTCCTCTCTCCGTCCGATGTAATTATCTATTTCTCTTGTTCTGTTTTCTGAACCGTTGGATGTAGTTTTTTTTACTATGTTAATCTGACGGTCCTCCTTTGCTTGACATATAAACTTCTAGAGTTTTGTAACTAGTTTATGCTAACTCAGTTTTGTTCTTATCAATTTGTAAATGTCTTTCAAATAGCCTCTCATCCTTACAGATTTGGGATTTAGAACTAATCTTGATGTTTGAACATATAATAGTACAATTTGGGCTTTAGGTCTATGTACAAAAGAGCTTCCGTTAACACAACAAGCCCAAAGAAAATTGTTATAAATTTTTAGGGAAAATGAAAGGTGTGTATTATAGGCCTGGATATTTGGGTCTTCGGGTTGGGTTTAGATCATGTCTTTTTGGATCTAGGTCTTTTGAGTTTGGAAGTTTTAGACTCATATAGGACCCGATACTATTTTGATTCGGTTTTGGTTCGGTTCCATTTGAATTCGGGTTGATTCGAGTCCAAATTTAAAGAACCAAAAATTATCCGATTACTAAAAAAAATTTTCGAAGATATCCAAAAAATAGCTTAAAAATATTGGAATACCCAAATATTCAAAATATATATGAAAATATCTTAAAATACTAAAAAATACTCATAGAATACTAAAAAACTCTAAAAATACCTTAAAATACCATAAAATCGGGTCTTCGGGTATCCATTCGGTTTTCGGTTCGAGTCCAAGTTTGGGTCCGGTTCTTTGGGTCCAAAAATTTAGGATCCGTTCGAGTATTTAGGACAGTTCGGATTCGAATTCGAATCTTCATTTTCGGGTCAGATCCGGTTTGGGTTTTCGGGTCCGGTTTTTTTTTTAGTACATGATTTGTGTAGACATGCATATTGATTGTGTTTTTAATTGGTAGTCAATAATTTGACTCTTAAGTTTCCTTTTTTTGAAAGGTACGAGAAGTTTTATGAAATCAAGCTAGAGACAGTTATTTTATCACAAGGAGTTGACCGTCAGCCCTAAAGTCGTTCGAAGTGATCGTAATCAATAAGTCATTCAACTTACCAAACAATACGGCTTTTCTTTATAACCCGTTTTTCAAGAGACTCTTATCACATTACACTCTACATTTTTTCTTTTTTTTTGGATGTTCAATTTATAATTCAAATTCTATGTTTTATCACTTGACTATTTGGATTCGAATTCCGGTGATATCATGAGAACAACTTTTAAACCTTTGTTTCCAATTTTCGGTTTTTACAGACCCATTGGTGTTTCATTGACAAATCACAAAAAAATTCATATCGTTTTCCAAATATAGGTTGATTATGTTTGCCAGATTTCACAAAGAAGACATGCATGAAAATTCAAAAAAATACGAAAATTTTATAACCGAAACATGTAGAGATGGAATCATGGAAGTGTTGTTGTGGACAATGATGAGTTTATCATCTTAACAAAAGATAAAAGTAGTTTTCGCGACGGATAGTTCAGAGTTGTTGAAAATGATATTTTCTCTTCATACATGAATGACTTTGTTAGTTCTTTCTCTTTCTCGTTAATTCTATGCAATTTAAATTATAAACTAACAGCTTAGCTCGTAGTGTTAAGCTTGTATCGCATTATTTAACATCTATAAACTATATACATATCTCTCTTACATGTTAAAACCAAAACCGTATCAAAACTCACATTGGACATTTCCAAAACGTTCATTCCTGACTGACAATGATGGCTTGACTTTGATTTTATTTTCGTTTTGGTCTTTGTTTATATAAATATTTATATTATACTAGTTGATAATTATACCACGAGGTTTGAGTCTCAAATGAACTGGTCAACGACGTAGATTGAAACAAGAGATGAAAAAAAATGCCTAACTATTTTTATTGTTATTTATTTCTCAATTAATCAAACCTCATTTTCCACACAATATTAAAAAAAACAATAGAAAGTACAGAATAATTTTTGTCAACGGAAAAATATGTGATTTTTCTTAACCATCATATACTAAATCTAGTTAATCAGTTTGTCAGATTGTTGTTATGTGTTTTCGTTCTTACTTAGTTTCTTTTTCATGATTTTTATTTTTTTTATCTGTCAAAAATAAAGAAAAATCTGACATGACGCAACAAAAAAAAGTCAAAGTTATATTATAAAATTACATTTTCAATTGTAACCATATTCGGATAAATTTTAATTTTTTTTAAAAAAAAAGTAAATCATATAGTGATCAAACTATCTATTGAGAATTTGAGATGACTAAATTGAATTAAAAAAAAAACAATCTGATCATTCTCTCTTTACATCATTATGGCTAGGAACTATAACTCAATTGAGATGACCGAGATCGACGGTGGATACAGATCTTATAATTGTTTTAAACACCATGTGATTTCCACCTTAATAATATCAATCAATATCGAAATGAAAATGAAATGTTTCATCAAAAAGAATTTTGTTTCAATCAATTGATACATTCTCTATATATATACAATTATTTCTAGAAAACCATAGTTAATTAAAATCTTGGAACGTTTAAAATAAACAGATGTAATGTATAAATAAACTAAATTCCATTTGAAGTCATAACATCTCTATGCACTAAAGTCTATAAAAACCTGTTTAAGTGGTACTTCTTCTATGCCAGAGTCTCTGTCTCTCTCTTTCTCAAGGTCTTTGTGATGATTACTTCGAATTTTCCAGAAAAATGTTTGTCAATAATCAAAGAAGCTCCGCGTTGGGCTGTTTTCTTACTTTTTGACGTTCTCGACGATATTCTCTGCATCGTTTTCAGATTCCTCGACCAAGTTATGGAAGACAAATCAGACTCTTGTCATTGTGAAAACCCTCAAGATTTCGCTGGATACGAGTTTCTTTTAAACAATCAACACTTGTCGGAGACTCTATATTAGAGGAGAAACGTTTTTCGACAAGCCGGTTTTCTCCGGTTTGCGAGAAAGCTACCTGAGATCGCCAAGAAAATCGGTATTGTTACTTTCTTGAGAAGTTTTCTTTTGCCTCAGAAAATGAAGAAAGTCCCCCGTGAGATTGCAAACCGGTGGTCTGATTGTGGTTGCAAGACTTGTGCTTCTTGGACTAATGCTGATAAACTTAACGTGATTATCAAGCAACCTTCAATATCTCAAGGTAATTACTAACTAATCTTTATTCATTTAGGGTAAATTAACATTTAATTTTTTTTTTCCATTTGATCAGATTTGTTGATAAGCAACAAACCGGTAGTGAACGTTATATTCATACATGGATTCTTGGCATCTTCATCGTTTTGGACCAACACAGTGTTCAAACATCTACCCGAGACTACCTCGGAAACTAACTATAGATTCTTCGCAGTCGATCTTCTCGGGTTTGGAGACAGCCCAAAACCGAGAGACTGTCGATATTCTTTGAAAGAACACGTTGAAATGATCGAAAAATCTGTTATTTTACCAAATAATTTGACTTCGTTTCATGTTGTTGCACACTCCATGGGATGGATCATTGCAGTAGCCTTAGCTGCGAAATTCTCCAACAACGTCAAGTCTGTCGCTTTAGTAGCTCCGGTGAGCTTTCCGATCACAAAAAGATCGGATTTCTCTCAAAAACATGTTTTAAACAACGTTTTGTTCTGATTTTATTTTTTATTTTTCTTCTTTTGATTTTAGCCGTATTTTGCTGATTCAAGAGGAGAAGCAAGTTGTAAAGCACTTGATGTAATCGCTGAAAAGAAACTTTGGCCGCCGACATCGTTTTTCTCGGCGATGATGGTTTGGTACGAACACATTGGCCGCGGCGTTTGCTTTGCTGTTTGTAGGCACCACCGTGCATGGGAGAGGATCATCAAAATTGTAACTTGGAGAAGGTATGTATAAGCATTGTGTTTTGTGTGTGTGAGTCAAATTAAACACTCTGTATTCTTCGAACGTTTAGGAAACTACCAACATCGATAATGGAATTAATGAAGCACACGCATCAATCGGCTTGGCATAGCACGCACAATGTGATATGTGGAGGAGCAAAATTTACGGATAAACATCTCGAGACTTTGATAAATTCCGGTGTTAAAGTCAATGTTTGCCAAGGAGATGAAGATGCTATTGTTCCTATAGATTGTCTGTGGAACATGACAGCCAAGTTCCCTGATGTTGAAGTTGAGGTTATAGCCGGAACAGATCATAGTACTGTCATAATGAGTAGGAAAGAGGTCTTTGTTGCAAACCTTGTAAGTTTGTGGGCTTCTTCCGAAAAGAAACAAAGTTAGTGGGAGGAATAAACAAAGTCTTCGCACTATTTACAAGAATTTTTTGATGTACAATATTGTTATATCTGTTATTGTATACTTTAAATCCCACATCTTTGAATTCACTCCTTTTTACTCCCACATGAGGCTAATACGGACCATAAAATCAATGAGCCTCTTAAATTGGGCTTTCGAGGCCCATATTTTTGTACACTGTAGATTTGTGCCAAAGTCAAGGAATTACCAAGTCAAACTAAGGAATCGATTAACAAGGAAGGTAACATATCATCAAAACAAGATTTAGGAATATAAATACAATGATTTTCAATTTTCATATAATTAAGTAAACAAAAAACAGCTAAAAATAAGATGTTCGTTTTGGAATCTGACTTACACGAAATAAGAATATGCGGCTGCGGCAGCCAGAACAGTAATTTTATTGGTCAAAAAATCTCAATTTTTGACTTGAATTGGTCGAATGTATGCATTTCTTGAACATAAGGTGGCCGTAAACAAGACTTAATCGCCATGTAATAACCGAGTAGAGAAGTCAAAACCATACCAAAAACTGACATTAGTTTCTCAACTCTTTCCAATTATAAACCTTATTATATAAAGACCATTAATGGGCTCTCTCTCTCTCTCTCTCACACACACACACAACTTCATTAATTAATCGAACAAGAATTTCTACATATTTTCATCTTGAGCAATGACGTCTACTTCAAAGTTTGTGATTTCGTGTTTAGTTTTACTGTTTTATATTGTAAACTCTGTCTTTGCGTCTAAGAACGGACTAATATGTTCTTCCACATCTACATCTCTTAATCGGGCTCTTTTCCCTCAAGGTTTTATTTTTGGTACTGCTTCTGCAGCCTTTCAGGTATTGTAATTTTAAAGAAATATTGATTTATAAGGATTAATATGAAAATATAGTTTGCATTTCACAGATATCTTAAAACAGTAGTTAATATTAATATTTTATTTCAACAAGAAAATAAATAATATGCAATTGATGTTGTAGTATGAAGGTGCAGTCGAAGCAGGATGCAAGGGTCCAAGTATGTGGGATTACTACACTCTTAAGCATCCAGGTTTTTATTTTGTTTTAACTATATATAATCATAATTCATTTATACCTTATTTCAATTTAAATGACTCAAATTTTAACGATTTTTATAGAGAGGACAAACAATGATAATGCCATTGAAGCAGTTGATTTCTACCACCGTTACAAGGTATTTAACTATACGTAGATAAGTTTCATGAAACTACTAGCTTATTAATTGCAGCAATATCACCAACAACACATCATCACTTAGGACAAATATATTCTAAAACATATATATGTCTTGTCTCCTCATGCAGGAAGATATTCAGTTAATGAAAAAACTAAACATGGACGGTTTCAGATTCTCTATTTCATGGCCTCGAATATTTCCTCGTAAGTGTCTCTATATTATCCATCCAAATAGTTAATCATCATCATCATTAAAATCTAACTATTTGGGTATAATTCTTGTTCAAAATCATCAGATGGAAGAAAAGATAAAGGCATTAGTAAAGTAGGTGTCCAGTTTTACCACGATCTTATTGACGAGCTTCTTGCAAATGGTAATGATGACTTTTTCTTTCGTTCTTTCTTTCTTTTTGTCCTCAAATCCATAATAATACATAAGATTAATTTGATTCATATTATCACATAAATATATATATATTCAGGTATAACTCCTTTAGCTACTGTCTTCCATTGGGACATTCCACAAGATTTACAAGACGAATACGGTGGTTTTCTAAGTGATCGGATAATGTAAGTTGTTCTCTCATTATATGTTTTTCAAAACAGAGACGTAATGATATATAGTTACAACTTAATTAGACCTAATGATACATCTACATTACAAATGTAGAGATGATTATGTCGAGTTTGCTAATTTCACATTCCACGAATACGGCCACAAAGTGAAGAAGTGGATCACTTTCAACGAGCCATGGGTGTTTAGTAGAGCTGGTTACGACATTGGGAAGAAAGCTCCAGGACGTTGTTCGAACTATGTCAACAAGACTTGTCTAGGAGGAAGCTCAGGTCACGAGCTTTACATTGTTAGCCACAATCTACTTTTGGCTCATGCGGAAGCCGTCCATGAGTTCAGAAAATGCTCAAAGGTATATACATATATTGAACTCGTGGTTATGCTAGTTCTAATCTCACTTCTAACGAAATATAAATCATGTATGTATAGTGCAAAGGTGGGAAGATCGGAATTGCGCATAGTCCGTCTTGGTTCGAACCTCACGCTCTTGAGTCTAGTCCACATGCCAATGCTTCAGTTGAAAGAGCCTTAGCGTTCATGTTCGGCTGGTAAATTTACAACTTAAATCTAATGATTAATGATGCTTCTAATTTTTACAAACTTATGGTTTATTGGAGTTAAGATTGATTGGTATATTTAATGCAGGCACATGGATCCAACCACATTTGGTGATTATCCACAGATAATGAAAGACCAAGTCGGAGATCGGTTACCTAAATTCACAAAGGAACAAAAAAAGAAACTGAAAATGTCATATGATTTTGTTGGAATTAATTATTATACTTCAAACTTCGCTGCTTATAATGGACTCATTGATCCTTCAAAACCAACTTGGGAATCTGACTCTCTTGTTAAATGGGATCGTAAGTTTTTCTTTATAAAATATTCATTAGTATAAATTTTAGTGACAATATTATAAGTTAATCCTCTATTAATATGCATTTTCTTCTCAATTTTTTTTTTCAGCCAAGAATTTATTAGGCTACAACATCGGTAGCAAGGTATACTAAATTTAGATTTCAATTTTTAGAAAGAAATAATTCCAGAAATAAACTTATTATCTTTTTTTTTTTTTTTTACAGCCGTCAACTGCTTCGCTCGCAGTTTATGCAAATGGATTAAGGGAACTTCTGAAATATGTTAAGGAGAAATACAATAATCCTGAGATTATTATCGCAGAAAATGGTAATAACAAAATAAATAAAAATAAAACCATATATTCGATACAAATAAAGTGAAACATTACTTTGATTTACAAAATTTAGAGGAATAATTTAGTGACTTTTGAATTAATAAATAATAAATTAATTCAGGTTATGGAGAGAGTTTAGGAGTTGATGATAAGCTTCCAAATGCACTCGCTGACTACAACAGAAAATATTACCACCAAAGGCATCTTTTAAGTCTACATGAAGCAGTTTGGTGAGTTAATTTATTCAATACTTTTTAATTTAAATTGTTTCATTCTATTAGAATATATTCCCTAGAATATAAATGGTTTGATAAAAAAATCATTGTGTTGCAGTGTGGATAAAGTGAACGTGACAGGATATTTTGCTTGGTCATTGCTAGACAATTTTGAATGGCAAGATGGTTATGAAACCAGATATGGACTTTATTACA
>WJSH01004588.1:1780-17816 GCA_009757365.2 Lepidium campestre
TTTTTATATTATGATTTGATTTTCTTACCTTTATACATCTTCTAGATATAGAGTATGGATCTGATTGGTAGTAAAGAATAAAGTGCGATACAGTACAAGTGCGGGATAAAGTGTGGTATGGTATAAGTGCAGTTTTGATAAGCGGTGTGGTTTTTGTAATGTATGATTTGTGAAAATATATAAGTGGGGTGCAATTTTTTAATTAAAATATATTATATATGAAATAAAATAATAATAATATTATATACAATAGGATATTAATTGTTGATAAAAATAATTTAATTTAATTTATTTATTTTTGAAAAACGTACTCTCCTAGTAAAATACGCACCTTTTTTGATAGTTAACAATTTCATGTGCGTATTTTTTTTTTTTTAACTAGAAAACACTGTAGACGTTTTTACTTTTTAAAAAACAAAAAATGCAACAAATGTGTGATTGGTATTAGAAATGCGTTATTTTTCTTTTTACTGAAAACCACCCCGCCTTCATGCTCGCCATTCACACCCTATTTTTTAAACTTTCTATTCACCAAAAATAGTCTATAATATTCGTATTATGTCGGAACCAATTGGCTTTGAGTTTCTCTATGTAAAGAATTCTACAATTTTTTTACATTGATTTAAAGAATAATTTTGATAAATGATTATATATATAAGAGTTTACTTTTGAGACTAAAATATGTGCGTTGGTACAATTGAAAATAGGTTTCTAAATAATTCTCTTCTCAGTTTTTGGTAATTTAGATGGTTTATCTAATAATTCTGATATTAGAAATTTGATTTAATAAAAAAAAAATTTAGCGAATGAGATTTAGAATATGGATTGGACGTTGTACAAAAAAACACATTTCATTGCAAATTTACCTTTATTCTTCAGAAAAGATACAAATTATTCTTCTGAAAATAAAGTATTACATAATATAATCGACTGTGAGTACCATCAAATTTTTTAAATCATTAAAATTATTATCAAATCAAAATTTTGGCAATGAGAAATTCAAATTAAATTTTGAAATTTTGAAAATCTAAAACGTGTAAATATAATTTTTTTTGTTATAAATGTTAAGATATAAAAACTCTTTAACATATGAATGGATATTATATTAAGTACAATTTTTAATTTTGCTTAAATAACTTGTATAGTAAAAATTGAAGATAAAATTGTAAAAAGCAAGGACTAGAACATTTTGCTTTGCAGAAAACCTTTGAAAATATAACGAATATAAAAGCGTTACGTACGTCGCCACATGTTGAAATATAACAAAAATGAGCTGCGTTTTTATTTTTTTCAATGATTAAATTTTAGAATAACATGCATGGTTTGGGTTTAATGGTGACTTACATAGTCACATGCATGCATGACGTGCACACTTTTTGTTTTTTAACGATTACATCCATCCATAATCCAAACCTCATTTCCTAAAACACCATATATATAACATGGTTTTATATAATCTTATGTTGTAATTAAGCATATATATATAAAAAAAAAATTTATGATAAGAATGTTAATATTTCATTAAAATGAAAAGAGTTAGGATTTAACCTACAATTTGGTTTCATGTAAAAAAAAAAATACAAAACATGAAAATAAACAACCATCGGTCATTCAAGAAGCGATACAAATGACTGTAGGAGCAAAGCAAATAGCTTGCGAGGCCACAAGACTGAACCGAAAAAAACAAGCGAAAAGAAGCGGTTTACCGAAAATCCTAGAACTTGAGCCATCAACGGCATAGAAGCAGGAGCAGCCAACCACTTACACCACGTGTGCCAAATGTGCTTGCCTCGAGGTCCTATCCATGAGCTATCCCAAGGAGAAATCATATGCACCAAGAAAATGAAAACGAAGATTTGTCTACCAAGCTCCACCCGAAGTCAGCTAGACCAAAACATCGCTAAGCTAAAGCACCCGTACACACAAATCCAGCCTCTAATCATGATTACAAATCAAACACTAGGAGCACACAACGAATCCCTAAACTAGCCATACATGGGAGCCAAACAGATCAAACATATCCAAAAAGTTAGAGAAACCATAACCTAAGAGAAGCCGTCCTCGAGCCTAACAAAGGAAGAGCCGCAAAAGTTAGAGAGAGATTGTAGATCTAAGAAAATAAACCCAGGAATCCGGCGATAAAAAAGCACCGGCGATACTCCTTGCCGGCGAGACACCCCGGAATGGCCAGCGCTCCGATGAGGGAAAGATGAATACAAGCGGAGGTGAAATTTGAAGCAAGGAGATAGCCCACACACATCAGCTGAAACTCCAAACCGACGACGGCCTAACCCGCGGAAGAAAGAGCGGCAACGACAAAGGAGGAGCCGATGGTGAGCCGGAACTGAATCAACGACGAAGACGACTAGAGAGGGAAGAAGGCAAAACCTCAGCGCGTCCGCCGGTGAAACGAGAGAAAAAACCGCCCAACTAAAACTCACAACCTAGCGGTTCGGATTCTGGCGGCGGTGAGAAGCACCGACCGCCAGAATAAGAGATCGGAAAACTGTGTTGCCTTCAAAAGAGAGATCGTATTTCTAGAGAGAGAAAACTCGTCTTTTTACTTATCGTAATTAAGCATATATAGTTGAAACTAGAAGACATAGCTAAATAAAACTATATATTTTCGTAAATTTTCAATTAGTATGCCACTTTTCATGGTAATTATTTTGTAATCATGAGATGTTAGGTCACAAATCCTAAAAACAAATAATTTCATGTTTTTAATGAAATAATAATAAGGGATAATGGTTAAACCGACGCATATTTAACTAATAATTACTATAGTGGTGTATTTTCTCTCTCCAAAATTGTTGCGTTTTAATACTCTTTTACCCTTAATGAGGTGAGTTAGAAATAAAGTATTTACGAAAATGTCACCGCGTTGACCAATAATTTGGAAGTCAACTAAAATGACGTATAGAAGTTACAAATTTAAGAAATATGTACAGAGTTAAGAAATAGGTACAAAGTTAAAAACTCTGTTATAGATTCTATAAATATGTTACGGAATTTGTATGTCTGTGCCGATTTACTATTTCTGCAGCATAGTTAATAAAGACGTAACATAAATTAGTAATAGCTACTACATACTTATAGAGGGTACAGACTTATCATAACTATGTTACATAATTAATAAACCTGTAACGAGTTTTTTAAAAATGTTATCTATTTCATAAATATGTTACCGAATTACGCAGTTATAATTATGTGGCGGCATGTTGTAACTCTGTTACCGATTTTTCAAACCTATACAGAGATAGTAAATATGTTACAGAAGTACAAAATATGTAGGTAGGTGGGTACATATTTTTTGGTGAGGCTATTGGCTACAGACTTAGATCGAAAGAAATTAATTATTGTATTAGCAAGTGTATCTAATTTGTAATGGTTACATATTTTCCGGGGGGATTACATGTTTAGCATCGTACTGATTTTAAAACTCCGTACATAGTTTCTGCTAAAACCAGACCCTCTATGTGTATCAGAGTTTTCGATACACATCCTGTACACCTGTACAGAGATAAGAAATATGTAAAGGTAGCTACAGATTAGGGGACAAAATATTGACATCCCGGAGCCTACTGATTTTTCCCAACAAGTCTCCGATTACTCTCCAATTTTGACCATCCTTCTGGTTTGGAGGGAGGATTCGCCCTATATTTGTAGTTTCTGTCAAACTATAAATGTTATGTGTTTCCCGTTTCATATATACAATTCCAATTTAGTGACGTAGAAGATAACGAAGGCGTATGAGAATTGAATGAAATTGTGAAAACCTTAATCAAATTGTAATTGAAATCTGTAAATGCCTTATCTTATTTGAAAAGTCATATTTGAATACGTGAGCATGTAAAACTAGTATCAACATGTAAAATTAGTATCCTAATGCCGACTGTGTTGTAATAGCAAAACGGTTTGGTAAGCGTATTTTCTGATATATAGGGAAATATTGATCGTAAAACGTAACAGAAAAAACCTTAATCAAAAATTGTAATTGAAATCTGTAAATTTCTTATCTTATTTGAAAAGTCTTATTTGAAAACGTGAGCATGTAAAACTAGTATCAGCATGTAAGACTAGTATCATTATGTAAAACTAGTATCCTAATGTCGACTGTGTTCTAATAGCAAAGTGGTGTGGTAAGCGTATTTTCCGATATATAGGGAAATCTTGAGCGTAAAACATAGAACATAGCATAACACATAGCATAAAACAGAGAACGAAGTTAAATATGAAATATAGTTAAATCGAAACAAAGTTTAAACAAGCACGCAAGTTCAAAAAACAAAGTCTTTTCCCGACAGCAGGGGAAAAAGACTAAGAAACAGGAAAGTAGAGCAAAAAGAAATTATAGCTAAAGTTGAGTTTTTAAGATGATAGAGTTAGAGAGAGAGGGGTTGAAGAGAGTTAGTGAGTGAAGATGACAGCGGGTGTGGAGAGGAAAGCAAACCAACTACATAAGTTTGCGGTGTTTATCAACCCTTCCAAAACTCGAACTCACCAGGCTCCTGAATTCAGCTGAGTTCCTCATGGAATACTTGATGGTTGAGGACCTGCTGTTGCCTAAAAAGGAAACAAAGGATCAATGTCGTCAGGGAACTGTAAATGCTACAAACATATTTGAAAAATGTAAGTTGGAAGAGTAAAATAGAAGTACCTTGAGCGTGCTAGTTGAAGTTGACCATGTATTGGTTGGTTGCCATGTAGCCAAAGAGTTGGAATTGATCTCCACACATGAGACTATCCTGATGTTCCCACGCTTGCCGGCCTAACCTTTCTCGCACAAACTGGGTGTGGAGGCGTTCGGCGTTGCCAGACCTTCTAGATTGCTCTCAAAAATCAAAGCATTAATCCCGCGATGACCCGTCAAGGCATATAAAGACTGTTCTTTGAGAGGTTTGTAACTCTCAAAAAGCTGCATTAACTCCGGATTGCCAATGCCAATCCATTTGAGGGGAAAGATATGGTCAGTAAATGAATAAATCAAAAAAGTTAAGAAGGAAAACCTTGAGAAGAAATTCACCTTTCCCCGGTAATCTCTGCGGAGGCGCGAGTTCATAATGATCACAGTTGGTGGCTAGACAATGTCATTGTCGTCCACGTTTATTATCTCTCTCGGCCTCTCTGCGGAAAGCCCCCTCCACATCCCGTACATTCGGTCTTCCTCCCCAGCCCCATCAGTGTTGTCTCCTTGTCCTCGCAAAGCCATCTCCATCTCCAGAACTGCCACGAACTCTCTGTGGAGCTTCATGCAGACAGTTGACTTGGTCTTGGCATGAGTAAGGAGAGCTTGGAGATTGTAACGAGCAGTAGCTCCTTGTTTGTCCACGCATGCTGGACAGAACCAAGTCTTGGCATGTGCAACCTCCATTGAGCACGATTGGAGCTTGTCGAAAACCAACTAGGAAGATGTTCTTCTTGCGGGTTTCGTGGTTCTTAGGACTGTCTTCCGAACCACCTGAGTCGCTCCAATCGGAAGCCAACTCCTCAGAAGAGTCATCGGAGACCTGTGCGTTTTGATTTCTCTTGTCCATATCTGTGATGTAAAAAAAGACCATTTACGTCAGATCAGCAACTTTCGGAAGAAACGTATGTTAGTGAGTTCAAGAAGAAGAACATGCAAGAGACAAAGGAAGCGTGGATGAGATCCGAACATCGCGAAAGAATTTAACGGGAAGTTACTAGTTTTAACAATGAAGACATTCAATGCATTTTTAGAGGATTTTAAAAGCAACAAATGAACAATACACGGAAGGCGAAGCCAAGTAACAAATCGATTTGCACAACAAGCAAGGCAGATAAAAAAAAATTAGTAAGGGACTAACGATGTCAACAAGAGGGTGAAGTATTGAGATATACATTAAGATGAATTGTTTGTGGTACACTTTTCAAGTCCTAGAACAGAGAGATCTATGGAGAACTAGAATAACACTAGAATAACAAGTACTATATTAAGGAATATATACAATATAAAGAAGATCTAAACGGGAGACGAAATGAAATGTAAAGGAAGATGATGCTTTTAACCAACAGAGTAAGGAAGAACGAACAAATAAAACAAGGATTCGAAAAACTATACTAGGAAGACCGAACAAATAGAACAAGGATTCGAAGAACTGTACTAAAGAAGAACTAGATTGACAGATTGAGTGAAGTAACTTACCTTTAGGTGAGATTGAGAAGCGGTTTTTGGTTGTGCGTAGGAAGAAGTTTTGTTGGGGAGATTAAAAATGAAAGCGGCTAACTTTCGTCGCTCCACTATCATTGGCATTTATAAGGGGAGAGCATGTAGTTACTCTTTTAACCTAGAACTTTGCAGACTGGACGATTATTAACACATGTCGTAGAAGCTACAGAGTTACATGGATTGAAAAGGATATTAAGCGAGAGGCTACATATTTATTACATAGTTATGTAAGCTAAATGTCGCAATACATTCTCCAAGAAACATAACTTGTTGGTCTTGTCTACTTGAAACGCTGCGTTTGCGCGTTAATACAGAGATATAAGTAATTTAAAAGTTGTTTGTTTAATGGGCCAAACAATATATGCACGTGGGCCAAAATATTGGACAATTTCCACTCATTTAAATGTAAGAGGACTAGGAAACACATTTTTATTGGCTACAGAATTAAAAGTACAGAATTATTCGAATACAGTGTAATTGTAATGATACACAATTGAAGCATCATATAGAAATAAACCATGCTGGTATTGACCGTTAAGCAGGACATCACAAAATCTCAAGCAAGTGAAGCTCTGCAAGTTTTCCGGTTATGGCCAGTCTCACTACACTGGCCACATTTGTGTTGTTTTCGTGGTCTTTTAAGCTCCATAGGAACTTCCAAAGCTGACCTAAAATCTTGAATTCTTTGGTCTGTCGGCTTGCTGTCGCACCATAGGGGGATAACAAACTTTCCCACTTATATGATGTGGTATTGACATATCAAAATCTCTTGGCATGATCGCAGTTGAATATGCCTTGTACAAGTATAAACGTTGAAAGTATGGACAACACAGTGTTATGGTTTATATTTTCCTTGAATCAGCCACTACTATTGCATGGACACATGGTATCTTCTCCAAATCAAATCTTCGACAAGAACATTTCTTGTCTCTCAAATTAACAACATGTGTCAAAGATCCGTTACTAACCTGAAGTTGGTTGCTATCTATGTCTTGAACAGACATAAGTTTAGCTTGATCCACTTTGGTCTGCCAAACAAAGTGGTAAGTAGACAGTAGGTATAACATTAGGTATAACATAGTACGTAAAATTCCAAGTATTACGTAGAGTTCTTGCATGTTAGGTAACTCACCAAAAGCAATTTCTCTGCAAGACGAGTGAGGGATGTTTTTATGGCTATAGCTGAATTCCTCTGCTCAGAAAACCATCGTGTCATCATGCATCATATTACTTCTAGAAGTGAAATAATAGGAAATCCTCTAGCATGTGAAAGAACTCAATTCAGTGACTTAGCGATATTGCTTGTTGTGGTATTATACCGATTATCCGGGAAATGAGCACGAGCCCACATATGAACATCTGCACTCTCTAGGTATCTATGAAGTGCTGGATTTAACAATTGTATCTGATCGAAGGCAATCTGGAAATCAACAAGCCTGAAGGCATTTGCCGCTTTCTTCACTAAGCCAAAAGTCTCTCTTCCTTTGAAGCGGACCAGTATGTTCTTGTACAAATGGTAAGTACAAATTCCCCGGCTAGCTCTAGGGTACACACGATTGATGGCTTTCCCAATTGACTTATGTTTATCAGAAATAATAGCCAGATTGTCATTATCCAGAATAATGAAATTCAGTTGTTTGAAGAACGATTCCCATGACTCATCATTCTCGGTGTCTACGATACCAAAAGCAATAGAAAAAATCTGGAAATTACCATCTTGAGCTGTAGTCGTAAGTAGAGTCCCCTTATACTTTCCTTGCAGGAAAGTTCCATCCAAAACTATTACTTTTCGCATGAAAGGGAAACTGTTGATGCTTGCACTGAAGGCTAAGAAAAGATATTTAAATCATTCAGAATTATCTAATTTTAAATGTGAAAATGACCCAGGGTTTGCCCTCTTAATCATGTATAAGTATGCCGGTAATTTCTCATATCCATCCTCATGTGTCTCTCTTGCAAGTTCTCTAGCAAATTTCAAAGTCCTATGAGCCTTCCAATAAGCCAGCTAATAAAGGACATAAAGGGTATGTACCAATAACTATCAACATATGTATTTAGTGGAAAAGAACAACATAAGCTCAAATTTGAGTAGAAGGAACTCTCACCTTTATCTGGTACCGTTTGTTTATAGCATCAGCGAAATGCATTGGTGTCACGGTTGGCCCAACTCCACCAACATAGTCTTTGTAGAGAGCTGCTAGTATATCTGGAGTTGCATGTCGGGCTCTCAATGACCGTTTTGTAATTGAACAAGTATGTTTAGAGACAAACTTCCGAATATGGAACTTTGGAAAGTCGTCTAAAGGTGTTGCGCGCACTCTTTATTCACATCCTTGCACCAATCATTTGGCAACAAACAGAGTAGCGGATGATCTCAATGTCAAAATCAAATTTTTGGGCAACACTTAAGAGCTTCAGTTTAGTTTCCAACTCCCCTTTTGATTCATAGCATTGTCCAACTGCTAAATGAATAGCAGACATTTCTATGTTGTCAGCTGTTGACGTATAAGGCCCTTCGCTTTCATAAATTTGAGGCCCCATTATCTTCAAAGAAACTAGTTTTCCATATTCTTTGCCGTAGCGATTTTCTTGTTTCACTGGTGTTGCCAGATCCAGCTTTGCGTAATTCTCGTCATCTGAATCCGTTCCATCCGAGTCATCACAGTAGTCGAATCTTGAATTGAACTCTTCATCGTCATATAAAGCGTCTGGCTCCCTCAAATCATCGGGCTGTTCTATCCCACCAGCGGATTGTAAATCATCGTGTCTGCTTTTCAATTCGACACAAAGGCGTAGTGTGAAGGACTTTGAATGTCCTAAAAACGTTAGTAGTTGCCGTGAACTACCGACATACACTGCTGGCGTATCCACCGGGTTGCCTTCAATTAAATTTTTGGGCACCATGTAACTCAATGCGACATCATAATCTCTCTTATGTAGCTCGTAATCTTCGTAGACCATTCTTATTATGTCGTCGTACCTTGATGTTTGGTCTATGCATAACATGCGAGATCCCCTTAGATTATCAACCTCAAATGACCATCTCCTATTGGCTACAACCCATGTTCCACAGACAAGCAGAATTTGGTACTTATTGGCCATATTGTGAGCAGAATTTACTTGATATGCAACTGCTTCTAGCGACGGAGAAAACCAGCAGTATTGGAGTTCTACAATTACGCTCATATCCCATTATATAGCGGCGGCGGATATGCTTACCTGCTAACCATAGGATTCTTCGTTGATTATGATGCGCCGTATATTTGAAACCTAGATCCAACGATCAAGAAATTTAGGTAATTGTGGTTCTACATAAAAAAAAACGATAACTCAGTACGATCAATGTAAAATCTATAACGTCGGGAAGTGAAAATTATGTGGGCCACAAATATGTAAAATCATGCAGTTGTTATTTTGTAGGAAGTTGATACCTTGTAGTAAGTAAACATAACTTTGTATGTACTTACTTGTTGGGAATATACATCATCATTAAAACTCCATGTGGGGTCATATGATAAAATTATGTAACTATGTAATGGTGATGGAGAATATGTAGGTTGGCGTACAGATTTATTTAAAGTTGCATCGTAACCTTAAATTTTGGACTATATATACGCAATATACGTCAGATTTGGTCTATTTTTACTCAGATATTTCAATCTCCACCGATACTAAAAGATGTTGCCTTTTATTCTATTACATCTAGTCATCTATATAATTTGTCGGGTTGGTGCGTTTGATTTTTGCTAACTAGCGCCATTCATTGCTTCCGGTCCTAGTCTCTGTGCAATTGCACTATCAAACGAAGTCTTGGCCACAGTTGGAAACATAGAAGATGCCGTCGAAATTGGGAACCGAGTTTGTGAACAGATAAGTGAAATTGGGCATCCGGATCAACAGTTGTTCGGAGGGTATGCGAGAGGCTGGGGAGAGGAGATTCATTCCTGTATGACAGGTCATAAGACAGTGATAGACGTGTGTCACTGATGCTTCGCTTTTCATTTCTTTCTAACTATATCCGGATTATGCTAATGTGTGTTTTGATTACGATATTTCTTTAATGTTTCGCTGATACGATATCACCCTCTTTAAATTAGATTTTTTTTAATTAAAAATAAATAAGAATATGGTTTTTTACTATGTTACCCTTGATGAAACTCATTATTTACACCTAAAATCCGGGTTTGACACGCCCAGACCCAGCGATTCTGGATTCATATCGGATTCATGCGGATCTAACCCACCCAGACTCATCAATATCGGATATACTCGGATTTAAACTACTTTCCCAAAAATCTCGATCAAATCCCTAATTTATTGTGTGAGTCGTTATCGAGTTCTAAAACTACCCGCCTCAAAATATCTTTGAAATATCGCCATCTCTTTCGTGGAACTACGTCTCTACTACGTATAACTTTATAATCACTTCCACCGGTTTTGCACCATAATTGTGATTTTGTCTCTCCATTTTCTCTTTGCCGAAGCGTACATTCAACGGTAAACCATTTCAGTTAGTAATTGTTTGCTAGGGATTAGGGTTTAATGGTTTTGATCTATTTTCAAACGGTGATAGAAGAAAAAGTTTGTTTTTGGTGAGAGAAAAAATAGTTGGGTTATGGTGAAATCGATTGTGGTTGTGAATTGTGATATATGTTGGAACAGTGAGTGAAGAATAAGAACGGTGAGAGAAGAAAGAGTTTGGTTTTGGTGGGAGAGGAAAAAGTTGTGAATTGTTAGGGTTATTTTCAAAATCTGTAGGTCATTGTTCATCTGTTGCCTACGACATTGGTCATTGTGTGGGACATAGTTCATCTGTTGCTTAGGACATTGTTAATATGTTGTTTAGGATATTGTCCATTGCATTTGATCTCTTGCTTAGGAGATTGTTCATCTCTTGCTTAGGACATGTTTCATTGTATTTGATCTCTTGCTTAGAACATTTTTCATTGTGTTTGATCTGTTGCTTAGGACATTGTTCATTGTATTTCATTGAGACTCTATTTCATCTGTTGTATAGGACATTGCTCACCTGATTTTGTTTTGATTTTGGAAGAAGCATAAATATTTTTCACTTACTTATTGCTGATTGTGTTCATTGGAGTGCAGAGATGGCTCGGACAAGAGGTGTTTCTGTTAGAAGAGGTGTAGGTAGAGGCAGAGGCAGAGGCAGATGTAGAGGAAATAGAGGAGGTAGAGGCAGAGGATATAGCCCAGCCTCAGAACCAAGGTCAGTAGGAAAGACAATAGGAAGGTCAGATGAAAGTCTTAGAGGTGTAGATGGCGTAAAGAAAAGTGTGCGTGTTGGAAATAAGGTGGTACGCATGCGCCTCCCTCGAGAGCAAAAAAGTGGTCAAGCTGAGGCAACTGTACCACGTAATATTGGTGAGGCTGAGACAACTGTACCTGATCCTCCTCATTATGAGGCATCTGTGCCTGATCCTGAGGCATTTGTACCTGATCATGAAGCATCTGCTGTTGTTGAACCGGCTATAACTGAGCCATCTGCTTATGTTGAATCTGACCATGAAGCATCCGCTGCTGTTGAACCGGCTGTAACTGAGGCATCTGCTTATGTTGAACCTGATAATCAAGCATCTGCTGCTGTTGAACCGGTTGTAATTGAGGCATCTGCTTCTGTCGAACCTGCTGGATCTGTGGCATCTGCTTCTGTTGAACCTGCTGTAACCGAGGCATCTACTTCTGCTACTATACCTGCTGAACCTCCAATTAATAATGAGGATGGGCAAGAAGAAGAAGCACATGTGGAAGGTGATGATGATGATGCTAGAGGAAGTGATGATGATGATGCTAAAGGAAGTGAGGATGATGATGATGGTGAAGACAGTGATGATGATGATGCTGGTGAAGAAAGGGATGATAATGATGCTAGTGAAGAAAGGGATGATGATGCTGCAGAAACTAATGCTGTTAAAACTAATGTTGTTGATGCAGACGAAGAGCCTGTGGCCATTCCACCACTTGGAATGTACTTCCCGCCGATGGAGTACATTAAAAAGATAAAGATATCAACGAGGTGCTATCTTGATGAGTTCTTTTATACTATTAAGTCTTTGCGGCCCCCGCTCTCACGAACTGAGGAGAGGTGGTTCCATTCATATCAATAGTTCAAGCATATCTTCCACATGCCACGGGAAAAAAATCACAGGGTGATGGGGATGTGGATGTTGCTGCTTCGAACTGCTTGCATAGAGCGGAAGAAGGAAGCCTGGTTCATAGTAAATGGCATCCCCATCCGGTATGGGTTGAAGGAGCATGCTTTGATATCTGGTTTAAAGTGCCAGTACTATGATCCAATAGATTATGAGGAAAAAGCTGGCAGTGACAGATTTAGAAGCAACTATTTTCCTGTAGGTAAGGTCACTAGACGTGATGATGTCAGAGCGTGTTTAGATGGTTTGTTACCAGGAAGTGGGAGGTTGAAGGTTTTGGTGCTGTATTTCTTGTCCAGTGTGATCCACGCTCCGACCAAGACTGGAGTAGATGTTACTTCCGTTCATCCATTTCTGGTTAGACTTGTTGATGATCTAGAATTCTATGTGAATTTTGCTTGGGGAAGATGTTCCTTTAAGAACATGCTAAAAGAGATCCAACACATCATGAATCATTTTGATGGCAAAGTCAAGGGAACATTATGGCCAATTCCTGGTTTCTGTATTCCTTTACAGGTTAGTAAAACAGAACAGGCCATCAGTAAGTTAAACTTGTATCAGTAAATCTACTAATGAGTAAAACTAGGTAAAGCAAACTTATATTATATGCGTGTTGTGCAGCTGCTACCATTTGAGGCGATTACAGTTTTGGGGAATGAGTATCTAGAAGCTTATCCAGGTGTAGATGAAAGTTGTTCTCAGATGTGCAAGAGGAAATTCAAGAAATTGGACATAAAAGAGATTCCTCTCAGTGTTATAGACAAGGGATTGGACGAAACAACAGTGAATAATTTTTCCTTCTCTCAATTGTTCTTACCAACAATCCGTTGTATTTTAATCATTATTCATGTTTTATGTATATAAGACACTGAAAGTATCCTACCAGTAATCTCAAGAGGAGAACGAAATCTTCTGTCTGAAATAACTGAAGTAGATAAGGAAGATGAAATCCATGATGTCATTGTCGAGAGTTGGATGAAGCGTCTACATTCAGGTTTACCAGTCAAGTTTGATGATATGTTTAGTGAAGATGTGGCTGCTCGGAACAAAAAAAAGTGGAGGACAACCAAGAACCATATGCCAACCAACCAAGTGACAGAGACCCGTCGATCTTGGAATTACTGGAAAGTATGAAGAAGCAGAATGAAGTGATGGAAGAAATGATGAATATAATAGAAGAAAAGGCTGATGGGTTACAGGAAAAGGCTGATGGGTTACAGGAAAAAATCGTCTCGTTGGAAGCTTTAGTGACGGAGCTACAAAAGTCAAAGGTAAGCTTTCCTAAAATTTTGTAGTAACACTCACTATGTAATCGTACTTGGTTTATTGGTTAATTCCCTGGTTCGCAAGGAACTGGAGACGAGGATATGAATGTTATCTCTCAACCTGAGCAAACTGATCATATTCCAACACAAACTGAAAACCCAACAGAGCATCCTCAGCCTATCACAACAGAGCCAACAACAAAGGAGCCAAGGAAAAGGAGTCGAGGAGAAACAACAAAGGAGCCAAAAGCAAATGAGGCAAGATTCAGTCCCCAGTTGACAAGGTCAAAGTCCAATGTGATGTGACCGAGACATAAACTGATTGCTGTAAGTGATTATATCAACTACGACTGAATTGAAGTACTCAATTAAGACAAAAATGGTACCATTAAGTAAGGATAGAAATACGTAATTAAAGGATAGAAATCTAAATTCAGTAACATAGTTAAACATAAGCGAGCTCAACATAAGTACATAGGTAAAGTGGTAAACCATGAAGATAGTTCAAAGGCATAGGACCGATAACGAGTGACAACATACATAGAAAAACAAACCAACACATTAGCGACTAACATCCAACTTTGCAAACACAACAGTCATCTTTGCAATCTCATGCTCCATACTTCGGACGGTTCCTTGGAGCAGAACAAGCTCGGTCTCAAGGTCCACTCACTTCTGCTTCAAACTTGAGACTTCATCTTCCATAGCAAGATCCCAACGTGCTCGCCGGTGGAGTCCATCGTCTTTAAAATAATATGTTTAACATCATAATCATCATTTTATACAAAAAAGTAAATAAATTCATAAGCTTACCTCATACACTTTACAAGTGAAATAAGTCTTTCCGACTTTATTCGTAGTCTCCCTTATTATCTTCTCACCGCAAGGACATTTGGTAGGAATGCCGTAGTCGCTATGCGCAACCCATTAAAGCATTTTCATGTGATCAATATCCTCTTTATCGACCGCTATGTTTTGGGTTCTCATTTGGGTCAAAGGAGGAATCACTCATGCTTAAGCTTAATCTTAATCCCTAGCAAAAAATGTGAAATTTGAGTGAAAAGAAAAGATAGAATAACCACGAAATGATGTGAAATCTAAAGCAACTTACTTAGATGATATTTACCTAGCTGGATTGGAAAGAAATATGTAAAACAATGACCTTTTCTTTGGTTGAGTTTGTGAGAAATTGGAGAGTGGAATTGGAGTAGATGAGGTCTGTATATGTAGAAAGAGTGAGATGAAGGAGAAAGAATTGTGGTTTACAAAATAATTTCGATATGGCGCTAAAACAATTTCCTTATGGCGCCAAAACATTTCCAGGAAAATATAAGAGTAAATTAGTAATGGCGGGAAATAAGTTTGACCCAAATTGCCTTAATTAATTACACAGTTAGCTGTTTTACAGAAGTTCCAAATTGTTATATTTTTTTTCCCAAAAAATCTAAATTTACGGACATCTCTAATTCGAATTTGTAGTTTTACCTTACGCAAATCATTAGTATAATAAGATTCTTTGTTTTATATGCACTTATATATTTTAAAACTAATTGTATGTAATTTCCAAAAGCATAAATTTATATTTGGTGTGAAGTTACCTTAAAAGTATAAAGGAAACCTTGTTCAAAGCGGTTGATATTACTATTTTTTTTCTTTTTTCTTGTCTTATTATTTTAAAATATGACAATTAGCATCATAAGATTCTTTATTTTATATGCACTCATATAAATAAAACCTATTTTTTTTTGTTAAAATAAAACCTAGTTTTGAATAAGGGAAACTTTGTGTCTGTATGCTGGTATAAGTTGATATTAGTAAATACAATAACGGCTCGCTCTTTTGATAACCCACCACGCGTAATAACTGCTGCCATATTATGCTTAGACTTACGAAAAATTACGTCTCATACCGATATATTTTCCTCCTTTTCTCTATCTTTAATCTTTCCTTCATCTCTCTCTTTAATTTAATCTTTCTTCTTTCTCTTCCTAATCTCACACTTTCTTTCTAATCCACACTTTCTTTCTAATATATCCTCTCTATTAAATCTGATCTCCAATGGGTCCATTTATTATTCGGGAAATGGATCCATATACTTCGGTTTGGAAGAGGCTGGAGGTACTTGGAAGAGATGTTACATCCACTATTTATCTTGTTGAGGATATACTGTCTGGAAGCACAAAGAGGGCCATAAAGTTTGTAGAGATTTCCAAACGGAATATCTTAGTGGAGGAAGAACGAATCCTACATACTATCAAATCCTATTACGTGGTTCAGTGTTATGGGCACAAGATAGCGCGTGATGAGACAGATATGAGCATGACAAATTACAATGTTATTCTAGAGCATGCTGATGGTGGAACTCTGAAGCAGTTACTGCAGCGCAATCATCCAAGAGGATTGCGGTTGGG
>WJSH01004588.1:17871-29366 GCA_009757365.2 Lepidium campestre
CAAGGACTTGAAGCCATTCACTTCCACAACTTTGTGCACTTTGACATACAACCGTCGAACATACTACTCAAACGAATTGATAAATTCTGAAAACAAAGCGGTTTTTATGCTGTCATTGTAGATTTTGGTTCAGCTATGGATTCCGGTGGTCCGTTTCAATACGGAGAACGAGTGGCACACAAGAAATGAGGTAATAGATATAAGGCTCCGCAACTTGTAACCTACGGGACAGTTAACGTTAAAGTTGACATTTGGGCTTTCGGCTGTCTAGTTTTAGAAATGCTACTTGGAAAATATCATTGGAAAAATACCAAGAAGGAACATGGACTAGTTCTATGTATCTCAACAACGAAATGCCTAGTATTCCAGATTGCCTTCCTGCTGAAGCAATAGATTTTCTCCATGGATGCTTCAACAGGAATCTGGATAAAAGGTTGGGGGCTACTGAACTCCTACACCACCCTTTTTTGGGTCTCCATTTCATTTTTTTTTGTAGTATTTAATATGTAATACTTCATAAAACTTGGAAAACTAGTTTCGGTTTTGTAGTATTTAATATTTAATATTTAATATGTATGGATCCAATCTGTCATGGCGAGAATTAGTTATTTAATACAGATTCTCTTAAATCCACGTGTGCTTATAATTCTCGTGTGCTTAAAATCCATGTGTGCTTAAATAAAGTACCATAAAACCAAGTTTTACGTAGTTATCATAAACAATATATAGTTATTCAACATCAATTTAAACCATTCTAGTAAATTAGCCATCAATATACATTAACAACGTCAAGAGAAGGCTACAAACTGTTTGATCAACAAACCTATAATAACAACACATATCTTTTTTTGGCTTATTAATGGTTTGGCTTAATTTATTATCTGGTCTGGTTTCAACTCTTATTCTAGATCTTAATTTTTGTCCACAAAGTTTGTCCTTTAAAAGTGATTTGTCAGAAGCAAACAACTCTTGTCCTTCTAAACTGATTTTTAGAAGCAATCAACTTTTAAAATAGAATATAGTCGATTGAAACATATTAAGAAACATAGAAAGAATCCTTAAGCAACAGACGAAGGATTCCACAAGAGCCGCAACATACTAAGAAACGTACAAACGACAAGAGCTGCTACATATTAACAAACAATACAAAGCAACTACATAAATCATAAATCCATCTTACCTAAACGTAGAATCATATTACCCAAACTACTTTAAGAACCTTGCAATCACATTTTTCAGCTTCTCAATCTCTTTTTCCAGATCTTGGATACGCATCTTGCTATCATAGATATCTCTTGCGTGGTATTTGGTGTTTTGCTTCAAGCTTTCCACCTCATCTTCAATTACATGGTCCCATTGTTTGCGACGATGGAGTCCATCATCCTGCAAATAAGATGTGTTCTCATGATGTCCCATTCACCATAAATTAAAATTTCATGATCTTACTCTTTTGTTCTTACCTCATACACCTCAGAAGTGAACCAAGTCTTCTCGATTTCTTGTGTTTTCTCACGCTTGATCTTTCCACCACAAGGACAAGAAGTAGGGATGCAATAATCAGAATCTGCAACCTAACCTTTGTATTTCTCTAACCTGCAATCTTCTCTATACTCCCTTTCATTCGGGTCCTCATTTGGTCAAATGAGCTGTCACTCATGCTGGAGATTCAAAGAAAATAGCAAATAAATGTCAGTAAGAGGAAATATAAGCAAAGAAAATAGCAAATAGGAACTGAACTTAAACTGGAAATGTAAAGCAAAGTTATGAGGAAAACCTTGTAAAGAGAATAGGTGAAACTCGAGTATAGAGAGAGAAGTGAGGGATAAGAGAAGTGAGAGTTTGTATAATTGTGGTAGATTTAAGGGGACATGGAATCCGATGTGAAAGAATTGGGATTGGTGTGGTTTAAAAATTTAGAATTTAACTTTGGAGGGAAAAGTTTGAAATTTTTGAAATTCATATGAGGACACAACCGTGGGACCCTTGCTTAAGGAAGAGAAACTCAGTTACATCGTGACAGAAATTAGACATGATCCGACACAAATAAATGTGGGATCCTTTCTTATTTGCTTTGTGCCAATGTTTATCCGTTTATTCCTCTAGAGAAAGAGAGTAGAAGAGTAGAATATTTATGTAATTGTTTTGAAGATAAGGCATAATGGGCCAAATAACAGAAGCCCAATAGCATCACGTTAATTAAATTATTGGTTTTGAGTTTAATCGGCGTAAAAGATAAAATACAATATTAAATTGAATTGCTTGGTTCGGTTCATTAAGTGTAAACCAATTCAATTGGTTCGGTCGCTTATTTATTAAATTGAATTGCTCAGTTCATTAACTCTTAACCAATTCAATTCTATTTTGCCTCCTTATTACAAACCTTCTCTACCGAGTAGAAGGTCTAAAGGGCAACTAAATGTGGGATCGATGGGGCCCACTTTTCCTTTTATAACTTGTTAGCCTTTACACAACTCCTAAACGTCATCTGACCTTATACGTTGGCCCATTGGGCCTCTGTATAGCCTTGTACTTTTCGCTCTCACATACCATATACAAGTTGTAGTAGTTATCCTTTACGCAACTCCCTAACGTACGTGACTTTTCGCATTCACGCAACACTAAGACGTGCCTGTTCAAATTCTACCCATCAAACATAACTCTGTTTCTCTATATATATGTGGTTTGTACATTTATCCATAATCTGCACCAATATATCGAATACTAACTGTTCTTCTTTCTCCCGCTTAGGTAATGAATATCTCTGATTCTACGGTTTGGCCTAACTCAAGGATTCTAAGAAGAGGAAACCATTGTGTTGTTTATCTGGCAACATGTTTGGATCCGTCGGGACAACCTGAGAACAAGGTGATCAAATCAACTGAGTTGTCAAACGCGGAAAGTCTTGTGGGTGAGGAAAATCTTTAAGTTCTCTATGTTCAACTTACGTTGTTAGGTGCGATGGACACGAGATCATTCGTGATGATGAAGACACGCATTATAGAATGATCCTAGAGCATTGTTCCGGTGGATCAGTCAATGGAGCACTCATCCTTAGTTTTTTTGGAGGTTTGCCGTTGAATGATGTCAAACATTACGCTCAAGATATACTCAAAGGGCTTTAGTATATGCACATGCACAACATCGTGCACTGTGACATTACCCCAACAAACATCTTGCTAACCCCTCGCCAAGGACGTTTACAAGGTAATGGCTTGGTGGCAGTAATTGCGGAATTTGGTTCTGCCTTGGAGATTGGTTCGGGTGATTATGGTACCAAACATGATCATCACACCAACGATCAGAGGTACATGTCGCCAGAGCTTATCGCCTTCCAAGAAGTTGGCTTCAAAGCCGACGTTTAGTCAATTTTAAATCCCTGTCGTACAAAGCCCCTGCACTTGATCATCCCGATTATTAATGTGCTCAAATGTATAAACTGTAAGATTTTTAACTTAGTTCAAACAGTACGATTACTTGCTACAAAAAAAATGTTACCAACATTTACAACTTTGTACAATATCGTCACACTACTACAACTAATCTCTAAGATGTGAAATTGGAAAGTTGTGTGCATTTGAACCATCTTCAGGGAACTGCGTTTCAAAGAGGTCAATTGCTAATTTTTCCTTGATTACCTGTACATTCTTATCACACAAACCGTCAAATCCTGCATTCATAGCAAGACATTCTATATATTTAAGAGCATATACTCCACAATCTCCAACTTTAGTATTCCGAGGGATACTTCTTTCTGTCTTTCTATGGACTTTTATCCTCTCAAACGTCGAAGGCTTATTCCAATATGTGTCCTTGCACAGAAATCCAATATTGCACCTACCATCGTCCTAAGCGGATCAACAACCTTAATGTTCATCTCTTGAATGGTCAGGAATACTATCATACACATTTATGATCGGCTTAGTGAAATTAACATCACATGCAATCCAATGATTACCTCCGACGTGAACTACTGCATATAAATGGTCGATATCATACAACCATTTTTTGTTTGTAACTGCATCCTCTGGTAGCCGACCCTCAAAATGATCAACATAACAATCACTCACCTAGAAATTCGAGGGTTTCATCAAATATTGGACGTTGTCTCTTTTCATATCATGTACAAACTCCTGGCAAATGAAGTAAACTCTTAGATTATATGGTGAATCTAGTCCTATAGACCGTAGCTGAAATAGCCTCATTGTCTGTGAAATATGCTATCAATTATGAAAAATCATGCCTCCATTAGAAAATAAAACAATGCACTTCAAGATTGATGTGTTCATATCCAATTAGAACTACACTTACTAAGTCATTCATCCATCCGTTCACTGAATTATCTTTTTTTCAGAACCTCCTAGGCAATGTCAGAACTTTGTAAAACTTAACATCCTCCTCCTTACATGATGATGCACTGCCAAACCAAAAATCACATCACATACCTTACTTAACCATCATATATAACACAGAATTTTGTCAAATATCATAACTACTAACGCGTACACTTACCTCGTAAATAACTGTAGCCGGCCAAACTTTATTTTATGATGAGCATCCCGTTTCATGTTTATTGCAGCTTCCATGACGCGCTTAACCGTTGAATTTCCAACAAATAGATGTTTTTTAGACCCGACCAACTGAGGAACACGTTTTGACATAACATGCATGCTATCCACCATTTCAAGACCACAAGTTATAGCTTTCGCTGCTACATCCACTATGCTGCCTACCAACTTTGTTCTACTGTCAACTGATGAGGACTCCTCTATGGTGTTATTAGCTTTCCTAACTTTTTCTGTAATATCTTCCACGTTATTTTGTCCTACCAAACACATTTCTTTCATTTTCTCCTCTTCTCCCTGCTCAACACCTCTCCCCTTTCGCTCTGCCCCCATCCCATCTAACCCATTTCCATCTACAACCTTTTCTAACTTTTGCTTCTTCCGCTTCACAAGCCTTGACATCGGTAAACCGTCATCGTCTACCTCTTTTTCTCCCAACACCCATGACTGATGGCACATACATCAAAATATAATATCAAACCATATAACTCACCTCAATATTAAAAATTTGAAGTGTTAATACTACCTATTATACCTATCTTACCATATCATCGCTTTCTCCATCCATTTCATCACCAAGTCCGACAACATCATCTCTTTCATTGAATGTTTTGAGTCTCTCGTTCTTTGAGTTTGGAGTAAGAGAATCGACGTTGAGGTAGGGGTTCGGCCATTTTTCATTTTGTTTCCCATCCTCTCTTCTACCAATTACCTCTTTTAGGCATTGCTCGATCCATACTAGCCTTTCCTCTATGTTTCTACTGGCATTCTTCGGACCACCGCATTCTCCCTCTCCTTTCAGCTCCCTGATGCTTTCCTCTATTCTACCTAACCGTTGTTCGTGCAAATATTATGTTTCCTCGTGTCTTGCTACTCTCTCTGACACTTCCTTCACACTATTTCTAATTACTTCAACCATTTTAACTACGTTCTCCATTTCTGTCACACCCTTAGCCTCCAGCTTTTCCGCAGACTACTACGTTTAAACCAAAACCATAATACGTAAGTATTAAGATCAACATATTTACACTAATGATTAAATAGTAGCAGCATGATTCCTTTGCTATAAATTACAACCTTTACTACTCTACTGCACTTCTCCTTGCTCTCCTCCTTACGTGATTTTTTCTTACACCTCTTTCCCACATCTGCCTTAACCTCAACCTCCAGAGCTGACTTATCGACAATGCGAGATAATATATCCACCAACAATTTATCAAGCCTTGGATCCTGTTCCTGGGGATTTTCATCCCCCCAAATAAGAAATCTCTCTTCTACAGGTATCGGCTGCATGTGCCTCACACTCATCTGCATTACACCCAACAACCATGTCAGTTCACTATTCTACCTACTCACTACAACTTCCTACCAGTTCATTAAATCAATTACAATTGCTTGTTTCATCATTAAGTAATTTCAGAAAAACTTGTTTCTCATTTTACCTCTTCCACTTTTTTCACCGCCTCTCCCATGTCAAACTCTCTAGGACGATACCCTCCCCATCTAAGTAACGGCGGACCCTCACAGTTTTCTCCATGTTGACGCCCATACATTTTACCAAAACTGAGCAAAGATTCGTATATCCAGATGGTCAACGGAGAAACCAACCCATGTAGCGTGATGGATGAATGCTCTAAATTTGCCACCTTTATAGACTCCATCAAGCATGAGAAGGCAACCCGGCCCCATGGATAGCTGTCAAACTCACTTCCCACCACTTGCTTGACAGTGATCAAGTCCAGTTTGGACCCATGATTTAGACCGTATATAGCATTGTGTAGAATCACCAACCTCCCAACCATATTCCTTTTTCCAACTGGCCAATCTTTGCATTGTCCCATCACATCTGCAAGCTAGTCAAATGTTGGACCTTCCCTAACAGATACTCTCATTTCACCCCAAAATTCAGTGTGATCCACTTCCTCTTCCAATGGCACAATTGGATTACAGTTCATACCCGTTATTGCAGCAAACTTATGTAGAGAGAACCTCATTGGATTACCTTCAAATAAACACCAGAGCTCGTGAAGGTTGTTCACAATCAACTGATTACGCAAAAAATGTTGCACAATCTTCCCACAAAAAATAAACCCCTGCTTAGCAAGTTTGAGAATAACCCTCACCGGCGATTCCACCATTTTATTTCATACATCTTGCCCAATTGCACCTTTCATACTATGAATTTTAGCTAAGGAGCAGTTCAGATTAATTGAAAACGGATGTGTTTCTTCAACATGGAAAAAAGGAGGATAGATTGACATCCTTAACCTGAAACATTGACATCACAAGTTAGGCATGATTGTTTTCGTTCACGTACAGAATTATCAACACCAACATAACTCGGTAGTCCCTTTTTCTTTTCATCAAACCACAATAAACCCCATTACACATTACCCAATCCCAACACACATAAATTCGTACCTATATTCCACACACCACCCTACATTTTTCTCAACTCCTCAGTTTTGAACGAAATCAACACACATTGAACGGTAATCACACTAACCTTCGCTTCTTCGTGGAGGAGGTCCTTCCCACTTCTGTTTCCTACCTTACGACTTAGGTTTCCCAGTTAGTGAGCGGATTTCAAGATTATAAACCAAAATTAAATCGAATAAATCGACTTAAACTCTCTCAACGCATGAATCGAACTTTACCCCTAATTCCGGCGACTACATTCGCTTTCCATCCAACAACTGAGACAGATTAATACCGAGTCCTAGAGATCTAACCACGACCCCACAATTGGATTTAAACTATAAAATATTGAAAGATGGGAACGAGGTGATTCTGTGGCGGGAAAGAAGATGATATGGTTTTTTTTGTTTCTTCACACTAATGGCAGTTTTCGTAATTAGATCACATTTTTGAAAATTATGAACTTTTTCACACAAATTGTGTGCTATTTTAGTCATGATTGCTCACCATGAGCTACTCCTATGTATTATTCATACTATTCATGCTATTCTTGTATATTAACAGTAATAATAATTGCAAAAACACAGAAATTTTCATTATGTCCATTAAAATTACTTATACATGTACAAATTCATATTGTTACTTATTAAAAATAACACTAGAAAATAACATATGGGATTATGGCTTTGTGATCTAATGACATTATAGATTTTTTTGGTTCACTAGTTAAGTTGCCATTAGTATCTAACTATTTTGTAATCAGTTTTGTTCAGAAAACACCAAAATACCTGGTGGCTGGTGGGTTGGTAATATGCTGAGATTTGTATGCTCTTTGATTGTTCTACGAGATTTCCCTATTTTTTTATTCTTTTTTTGATAAGCCATAAGAGTTCTGGATCTTTGATCCGTAATTTTCTCCGGTGTCCGGGGTCAGCCGTTGATAATATCATCACATTTAAAACATAACTCACCCCTTCCAAAGAACTTGAACTCATGACCTCTCTATTAGAGAAACCCATGAGACCAAAAGCCACTACCCCTACTTAAGGACTATAACACTTTAAGATCAAGATTAATAAAGACCCACTCTTTATTAACTTTAGAAAGCTCTCTCAAAAACTAAAGCTCTCAATCTCTTAATCTCTCAAGTTATGCCACACCTTTTGGCATCTCCTTATATAGAAATTAGATATCTCCTAATTCTAAAAAGATTAGTAATCTATGATTTAGATAACTCTTAAATCTTAGCTACTTGAACTTATCTAATTAGATAGCTTACACCTCAAGCTATCTAATAACTTATATCTTAAACTAACTCTTCAAGTTTAATCCAACATTCTCCCCCTTAAGCTTAAAATCGATTTTCTCTAAGTCTTCAACTCCAATGAAATCTCTCATGTCCTTGAATTTGATTCTTGTGTGTATATGTTTACTCCTAGAATGCCATGTCGTAGATTCGCTTATCTTAGCAAGATGTAGATGTGTAGTTTCTTTTAGTTCCATTTGAACCTTGTAGAGACGATTTCTTGATCTTTTGTCATCTCTTTGGTATCTCCATTATGATCAATGAACGATATCGAACCCTTCCCTTTGATATCGATTCTTGAATCATCTCCAAACCTTACTTTCCTGCTAATGGAGTCACCAATCTTGGGAAAGTATCTCCTATCTCCAGTCATATGGTTACTAGCACCATTATTAAGATACCAAGTATTCCCTTCTCCATTGTTTGTCTCAAACTTACTTGGTATGCAATTTTCTTCATTCAAGAAAACAACCTCGTGCATCAAGAGATCATTCGCTTCTTGTGTGTCTTGATTGCTATTGTCTTCTTGTGCTTCTTGTAGTTTTAGTAACCTATCCGGACACTTAGAAGCATAGTGTCCATACTTATCACATCGATAGCATATCACCTTTGACATGTCAAAATCGCCACCACCTTGGTCTCTTACTCTAGAACCCGATATACCTCCTCTACCTCTTACTCTAGAACCTCCACTTGATTGATATTGAAACTCCGAGTTTGAATACATTAGTTTGTTGGCTTCTTCTTGACTTGCTTCTTCTTCGTTAAAAATACGTTCTTCATATGCTTTGATTCGTCCAATAATGTCTTCAAAACTCGTGGTATTAAGATCCAATATCTGTTTAAGAGATAGTACGATATGGATGTACTTCTTCCGAGGAAGACTCTTAAGAAACTTCTTGACTAACTTTGATTCTTCGATGATTACTCCTAGTGTCGATGATTTGGAAGAGATCTCGAATAACTTACCCACGAAGTTATCAATACTCTCCGAATCCTTCATCTTTAATCTATCGAACTCCGCCATCAAAGTTTGTAACCTAGCTTCTTTAACTCTATCTCCCCCCCATATGTCGTGTCTTTATTGCTTCCCATACCTTCTTCGCAGTCTCTAATTCACCAACTTGTAATATTAGAGACTCCAATATATATTGAAACAATAAAGCCGTCACCATATTGCTCTTGTCACCATCGTTGGTCTCGGTTTCAATAACCTCTCATACATTATAAACCTTGAGACAAATCTTCATTCTCATGGCCTATACACTATAGTTGGTTGCATTCAACATAGGACATTGAATAGACGAAGATCCTCCTCCTCCTTTTGCTTTTTCCGCCAGTACGATGGGAAGATTGTCTCTCATGGTTTCAATTTGTTTTGATTAAACCTCGTGTTTAATCCCTCCTTGATTAAGACTCCTTCTTAATCGTTCTTCCTAAGCTCTGATACCAATTAAAGGACTATAACACTTTAAGATCAAGATTTATAAAGATTCACTCTTTATTAACTTTAGAAAACTCTCTCAAAAACTAAAGCTCTCAATCTCATAATCTCTCAAGTTATGACACACCTTTTGGCATCTCCTTATATAGAAATTATATATCTCATAATTCTAAAAGGATTAGTAATCTATGATTTAAGTAACTCCTAAATCTTAGGTACTTGTACTTATCTAAGTAGATAGCTTACACCTCAAGCTATGTAATAACTTATATCTTAAACTAACTCTTCAAGCTTAATCCAACACTACTTTCTTGGTCGCCAAGTTATATCTTTTCTTGATACTCTTCTGCAACAAAGTTTCAGTCTCTTAACACTAATATTTATACAGAGCTGGTGAAGTTTCATTAATTGATTGATACCTTTGTTGAAGTTCTTCACGGTACTTAGCATCCATTTCTTTATTAGGAGGATACTTAGGTAATTGATGGAACGCAAGCATAAGGTTTTGTGTTAAAGTACTGATGAACAACAAACTACAGAGAAGACAAAAGAGTGTCAGTTTATTTGATTAGAGATCAGGTTAGGGTTTCGTTTCGTAATTTATATTCACTTATACGGTAGATGCATGCTCTCTGATTGCTTCTGCCTGTATGTGAAACCATCAGCAGCCACATGTGGGTCTCGCATAATTTCCTACATCATATGAAACAACAAACCAACGACTTATTAGTGGAAAGGTTGTTTCAAGAACTGAATTTAGGACATATAGTTTAAGTTTTGCAGGGTTTGAATTCTAACCAATGTAATGGGACACATAGGGATGTTGTGGTGGATAAAAAAACCCAGCCCGACCCAAGCCCAGTTTAAACCCAAATATAAAAAACTCAGATTTGAAAAGTTTAGAAAAAAATCAGGAGATTTTGGGTAACCCAAAAAAAACCAAGAAATTTTGGGATACCCATGGGTACCCGCATTTACCAAAAATTGTATTTTATATATGGCTACTCGAGGGTACGCGAATCGAATTTACCCAAATACCAAAAAAATATCTGAATTTTTGAAAAACACATGAATATCAAAAAATTATCCGAGTACCCAAAAAATTACCACATGAATACCTAAAAAATATCCGAATATCCAAAAAATACCCAAATTCTCGAAAAAACATGGATACCCGAATACCCGAAAAATACCCTAAATACGAATACAAAAAAAAACCAAAAAGTACACAAATAACCGCAAAATACCCGAATATTGGCGGAAAAATTTCAAGCTAAAAAAAGTTTGGCGGGAAAATTTATATATGTCAGCGGACACATATAAGCATGAGGAGGATTTGGAGGTGAGTCTGCTTTGCTTTCATTGCTTTTTGACTTCTCAGGTTCTTTGGTTTCAAATCCTGTTTTACATACAGAAAAATCGGCAAGACTCTCAAATGGTAATCTTGACAAAAAGTGTTGGGTCTTTGTTTAATGAACCCCAAATTCAGACTCGAAGTAACAAGTAGTAATGAAAGGTTTTTCATGAAGGCTTTATTCAATCTTTGTACACTTATTGGATATTCTTTAGGTGTCTCAGTTTCATATTCATGCAATTCTCTTCCATTGCTTTGCTTCTGAGCAAAACCAGAGAATTCTGAGAATGAGTCTGATGGATTCCCAAGGTCGAGACTTCCTTGTCTTTTTTTTTTTTCACTGAAATTATATAAAAGGCATTAAGTTCGAGATTACAACTGGTGGAATGCGGATTTAAAATACTAGAGCCG